>JASDQU010248503.1:0-13050 GCA_032191745.1 Picea mariana
ATAATTAATTCACTGAACTCTCACTAGTGTAAGTTCAGTTACAACTAGCACAACTGGGCTTAACTCACTTAACTAAGTTAAACTACTTCACAAATCTCATAACTACACTTATAACTCTGTTACAACTTCAAGTCACCTCCATGTCTTACCAGCCAACCTTTGAACTCAAATTTCCCATAGTTAACTAATTTTCCATTTCAGGTAATTATTTCAAGTAATTATGAAATAATAGATTAATATTTATTGTCCAATTTATTTAAGGGAAAAGTAAATTAGACACATGTTTCTTGTTGAATTTTCAACACATCAAAGGGAGGAGCACACATCAATACTTCATGTTTGATATCTTTATGCTCTTGCTCTTCAACCATGTCCTCATTATCTTCGGTACAAGCATGAGTAAATTCTTGCTCTTCCTCATAGGATTGGAAACCTTCATTAGGATCCTTCTCCTCAACCTCTTGTTGGTCGATGACTTGTTCCCTTCTTTCCTAGAATTTATTAACAAATATATCAAGGGAAACTAATATTTCCAGTATAAGAGCATCTGGGGCATATTTGGGGTCATCAACTTTAGTTTATGGAGTAAAGAGGTGTTCTCATTTAAACAAGTATATATTTGCCTCGATTTGTATAGCCATGTGATAAGATTCTTGGATTGTTCTTGGCCATTGTTTACTAAGGAGAAACCCTAAATGCACTAAGAGTGTATTAGTATAGAGGTAAGCGAAGTACTTGTCTTCAGGGTGATGGCTTCTAGGAATTTAGTGTAGCAAATTATCAAACCTGGTACTAAATTCCCTGACAGTCTCGTTCTTAGTTTGTTTCATGTATTCGAGTCTTTTTATCAGCATGTGGATATCTTCTATTTTAATATTCCATATTTTGAGAAAGGTTTCTTCTAATTGGTCCATATATGTAATGTTGGCATTAGGGAGACTGGCATACCATTTCCTAACATCGTCATGAAGAGTGGCGGAGAAAAGTTTCATCACCAAATCTCCAGCATCATCATTGATAGGGTGGAGTTGAAAGAAAGCCAAAAACTTATCCATGTGATCTTTGGCTATAACCCCATTATTACCAGTGAATCTAGAGAGCCATTTTTCATACCTCAGAGGCATTTTTCGAGGGTAACCCAAAATTTTACTTATATCCAAAGGTTTAAAATTTCCTGGGTCCCATTGAGAAGCCATGGTCAGATTTTTCATCAGTGGAGTCGCCAGATAATCCTTCTAGGGATCATCAAAGAGAAAAGAGGGAATCACCCTCAGTGGAGTTGCCAGGTAAGCTTTGTGAAGTAAATACTTTGGATAAAGGCTTACTGAAAAAGTGTCGTTCAAGGAAAATTGACTCGATTATCCCCGACAACGACGCCAAAATGTTATCACACAATTTTACTTGCCCAAATACCAAGGCAAGTGGGTGAAGAATTGTCGTAACTAGGAATGACCTATCGTTGTCACCTTAATAGGAAATCCATTTCTATTTAAGAGTATGTTGCAGTACCCCAGGGGAGACATCCCCAATGACCCAAGGGTTTGAGAAGGCTAAGGAAAATGATACAAGAAAGTCCCTTCCCTCTCACAGGCCACTCATATTAAAAGGGTTCTTTAAGTCTTATTGAAGATGAAGAAAAAAAATATTATTGTGTACCTTCCCAGAAGAAGACAACAAAGCAATAAGGAGCACTTTCCAAGTACCAAAATGATATTAGTGCTTTGTAAGACAATGAAATCTTAAGAAATATACTAGCTGATATAAAATTGCAGTAGTATAACATTTTATAAAAGAAAATGATAATTTTATAACATCCACAATAATTATGCTTCAAAATGCTTGATAAAAGACTTGAAATAATAGCTTTAACTAGGCAAATTGATAATAGATAGTTACAAGAAGTTTTAGCAATGTCTAGCTAGAATACCATATCACTTTTATGGTTAATTTAATGATGTTAGATGGTTGTAGAAATATTTTGCAACAACAACAAGTAGTTTAATTATTTAGGCTAACCTAAGGTTAGTAGGAGTTAGTAGGTGTTCAAGAGAAGATGTTCTGAAAATTGTTTGATCAATCAACACTTGTAATGGGTAGACTAGTTCCTTATAGGGTAATGGAGTCAATGATGGCAACAACAACTCTTAGAGGAAAATAGAAATGATAATATTTAGCCAAAGGGGATGGAGAGGATGAGAGAGGTGTTGGTAGCCCAAGGCCTAAAAAATCCAAGTCCTAGAGATAATTGCTAGAAAGTAATACAAATTAGGCCCTAGCGATTCCTCTTTTCCCTAGAAAAATTTAAATAAAATATGCAATAGGAAATGAAGTAGGGTTACTAGAGTGCTACAATGGTAGGGCTTTAGTATCTACTTCTAGATAGGTGCCTTTCAAGAAATATTAGCAAGTGGAAGATTATAGAGAAAAAGATAGTAACATATGTTTTTCTCCTAGGGTTTCAAGCAAGAAATTTCATAATATTTGACATGAAACAAGTAAATTCACCATAAGCATTCATTCACAATAAAGAAATGCAGATTTTATACTTATTTCACCAAGAATAATCAAGCATAAACCCTATTTGAAGATCCTCCACATGAAAAGTTTCCAAAATACACCAAGATTTTCCTCCCCAAAAGTTGTGCACCACTTAATTTCAGCCAATAACACTAAAAGAGGGTCGAGTTTCAGACCACCACTTGTCTGTTGAGTGAATGATGGGATAATGAGATTTTTATCTCTCTATTTATACAATACGTATGACCTTTAATTAAGTTTAGGTCATCAAAAGGTTGACATGGCCAAATTACATTAAAAATCTAGTTTTTACACAAATTCAAATAATTAAACCTTAAAATCACTTTTCGAGGTGAAGTGATGCCCTTCTAGGGTGACGTTGATCCTTTTGGATGGAATGTGGGGCCCCATATGCAAAACGTTAGGCCTCCCAAGGCCTTGGATGATGCCACACATGCCAATTATCACACAACTGCCTCCATAATTCCAATCCTGATGCCTGGTGATGTCTAGGGCCACAAAGGTGATGTCATGGGCCTCCCAAGGCCAACGTCTAGGTGGAAGATAAATATCCCCCTGGGTCTAGGTCTTCCAAAGTGTCTCAGGTAAAAATTCCATCTTTCTTCCTGGTGAAAGTCTTTGACATCTCTCTGCCCCTAGTTGGGGTCACAACATCCATATGTGGGCTTTCAGCCCCATGGAGGTCCGATCTAATCATTTCCCCATATGTCCATGTCCATTGGGAAAAGTCCTGAAGAAACAACAAGTACACCCTCCATGGGCTCATAATTCACAGGGATCATAGCAATGTCAATCACATATAATAATCAAAGTACCTGAACATGTGCATCAAACCCCCCTTTACCCAGACAAATACTCAAAGACGTTATGCAGTTTAACAAGTCAAGTTTAGAGAAGGTCTCAGGATGTCCTATTGGGCTAACTCTCCTTAAGTTTGGGGTGTTTCCCAGGTGTGAACCAATCTAGGTAATTGTAAGTGTGTGTGAAGTAGCGTAGGGGAGATGTTTGGGCAGAGGCTGTAATGATAACAGGGAAATGTAGGTATTGCTTGTGGGTGCCTATGTAGAGGGTGAGTTTCACATTATCATGGATTCCCTTGTTTCCCTCCCATTTAATGCCTTTTATTCTTAGTCTTATTACTCTTTTGATTTTCTTTTCAAGGGAAAAGATGGGGGATACTGTCCTGGCGTGGTGACCAGAGGTGACAACATTACCCACAAGCGTTTCACGAAAATGAGAAGGTTGGATTGTGATGTGACCCCCTTTCTATTGGCTATGCCACCAAGAGCCACTACCCTAGCTAGGTGACCAGATAGATGGTAGTGTCATACCACTACATGCCCATGTACCTAGTAGGTCGGCTCGTGATGAGACCTCCCATCCACCAACTAGTAACTTGAGTTTTATTATCTTATGGATCCCCTTTTCTTACTGAGAATCCTTTTATTTCTTTCTCGAGAATCCCTCAGTGAAGCATCTCAAAGGTTTCATCTTTGTCTTTTAACTCTTTCCAACTACTTTTACCCTCTGGGCCTTTAACCCCTTCTTCCCACAAGGCAAGGTACAACCCTTCCTAGCGTGGCAAACCCAATGCTTGAACCAAGGTAGGGGGAGATGAGGGGAATAATGATGGAAAGTGGTAAGTATGGAGGGAATTTACAATGACCTTTCATAGACCCACCCAGTGGAAACTCTTCCTAAAGGGGAATTAGCTTACTAGGGAATTATGTCACCTTCCCAGGTATGAACAAGTTAAAGAGAATGATTTCCAAGAAAACATTATGAAATGAAGGGGAATTAAATGCAACATATTCAAGTGCTTCAAAAATCATATTGACACATACCATGATACCCAGATTCATTACCTCATGGAGCAAGACTTTCTGCCATGTCGGGACCAAGCTGGTAGGATGTATGTTGTTGTTGTTGATAGATGGGCTGCACTGAAGAAAATATGGTCCCTTCGAGGCCATGCTCAAGTCATCCAAATCTAGACACTCCATGGCTAAGACCTATGGGCCTCAAGACATAATCTCCTTAGTTATCCCTTGTTTAATTTTCACTATGCTAGGCTCAAGCATGAGGTTTATTTCATTTAGCATGTACTTGAACCATAAACAAATGCAACTACACCATACACAAGTGCTGCAATAACAAATATCAAAAGAAGAATTACCATGCACAAGAGCACAAGAAATATCCTGGGAACCCTTCTACTCAAGGGAAGAAAACCCATCAATCCCTTGCTATGGTTTATCCCCCAGCCATAAACCCTAATGCACACAAGAGGGTGCTTCTACAACCTTGAAACTAGCACCCAAGAGAGGTGTGCACTTCAGCCTTAAAGGTAGGTCTGAAATTTCCAAATGACAAGTGTAGTGTGTGTTTCCTCAATGGGGAAATCACCTTTATTTATACAAGACCAGACACAACAATAGGTGTCTCTATTGGCACAACAGGGCCGACCTCAATAACTCAGAAATATAATTAATTATTACAATAAACCTTAATTATCTTTCACATATGGTGGAGCCAACTTGTACCTTTTACATCATAATTAGGGTTACAAGTAAATATTACACTTAGAAAATATAACAATGGATCCACACATCCACTAGTGCTCAGCCACTAGGGATACATCCACTTGTGCTCATTCACAGGGATGTCATACTCAACAGATCTCTATCCCAACTGATTCCACGAGAGAATCATCTGGAGTACCATCTCAAGCCTGACTCAACTGATTCCATAGCAGTACAAAGTCATGAGACCACATCGACTCAACTCTCACACATAGGAGAATGATACACCCATCACATGGGAACACCCAACACTGGAGAACGACTCAACTCATTCCAGAGGAGAATGATACACCCCATCACATGGGCACACCCAACACTGGGCTCTCTCACAGGTCGACTCAAATCAGTCATAGAGGAGAATGTATCCTGGAGAATGTCACACAATGCTGCAATCATAAATGTTGGGCCCGCGATATGGTTAATTTAATGATGATGATTAGATCCTTTTTGGCCAATATTATATGTGTATTTTCCTATTTTGAAGAAGTTTTGAAGGATTTTTGTATTAAATCATCGTGGATCATACCAGGTACATATGATTGATGTTTTATGATAGTTTTAAGAGTAATTCAACATGTTTTAATGATTCCAAGAAGCTAATTCGTGATTTGTATGTCACAGGGAAAAATCACAGGTCGTTTTTGCATCCGACACTCTATCTAGTACTACATCCGGCATTGCATCCAGTACTCCATCCGACACTCCGTCTGGTACTCCATCTAGCACTGCATCCAGTACTCCATCCGACACTCCATCCTCCACTGAGACCATGGGCGAGTTGGCGGTTACCATATCGTCGACCAGTGATGCGAAAATCAATGACATGATTTTTCCTTGTGCTTGTGGCCTCTAGCCACTGAGATTCTGACAACTTGGATTGGGTTGTTATACTGGGCATTTATTGGCTCGCTTTGTTTCTAGAAGCCACCGGCGGTTAAGACGCATTAATTGTAATTTACTATTTTTAGAGGAGGTCGACCCTTCCAGTGGTTGACCTCTCAGCTTGTAACCTCTATAACAATCACAGCATTGGTCAGAAAAATAGCTAAGCTAAGCTAAGGATTGTTAAGTTTAGAAGCTAGCATTGTTTTTTTTGTTTCAAGACATTTTCATAAACTTGTGTAAAACTGTGTTTTTTTAATTTTAATGTTGAAATCATGTTGCTTGAGCTCGTGATTCACCATTGAGGAGTAGCCACGACCTGCTGGGGGGGCCACCAATGGTCTGGGTGAATATTTAGCTATTTTTCTTGTGAATTCGAGTAGTGTAATTACTATTTCTTTTATTTTATGTACATGTGTGTTTATCCTTTTTTACTTATTGTGTAATTGTTGTTTATAGTTTAATTGTTTCAGTTTCTTGTTGCAGGTTGCTTATGAAGGATAGTGTTAATATTCCATGTCTCTTTAGTTAAATACGAAACAATCTTAATATTAAGCCACTACACCCTGTGTGATTAGATGATAGTTAGAGTTAATGCATGCTGAAATAGGATAATTAGAAGTTAAAACAGAGTAATTGAGTTACTAATTTCTTTAGCAAAGTTTCGATGGATGGATAAATGTTAATTTTAGTTTTCATTCATAGTTTGCTTATTTAGTTTCTATCTAGTTTGCTTATCTAATTTGCTATCTAGTTGGCTTATTAATTCTCTTGTTATATGTTGAAATAGAAATAGGATTTGAATTATGCAATTTAAATTGTTAAAATAGGATTAGTTTAATTTACTTTATGCAATTTTCATTTTAGATCTAGATTGAAATTTCAATTCGAAGTTTTCTTTTGAATTTAGTTCTTAATATCTAGTATTATGAATTTTCTTACATTAGCATAGAATTCAATTGAATTAAATAGAATAGTGTTTTCATATTGTTGATGATTAATGCATGAATTGAAGAATCACATGGATTTTCAGGGTAGTTGATGTTTCTTCTATAATGGCCAAGTTCTCATTAGATTGCCTAATTCATACCTTTCACTTTGCTATAGAATTCAATATTGAGTTTATCCCTCTTGATTATTATTAATTTTTAAATTCCATCATGATATCATACGACACCGAAGACATAACCATCAACACTATATTTGAAGATTTATTGCTTTTGTAGATTAGAGAATAGTTTTCTTGCTTTTGTAAATGTGAAAATAGTTTTCTTGTTATTGTAGATTAAAGAGTAGTTGTTGATTAACTTTTGTTATCATGATGCTTTCAATTCAGTAGATTAAGATTTTCTTTCATAGATTAGAAGTAATTATGAAATTTAACTTAAGAATAGAGTTCACTTGCTTATTAGTTTGATTAGTTACTTGTTGAGTATTTTTTATTAGTTTACTTGCTGTAGAAGTTACGATAGGTTAGTTAGTCAATTGCTTATTAGTTTACTTGTTGAATATGTTTCCATAGGTTAGTTTGAATAGGGTAGTTTCTTGCTTGTTTATTTGCTTTAATAAGATAGTTGTTTGCTTGGTCATTTGCTTAATTGTTACTTCTTATTGAATTTGAGTAGGATAATTAAAGTAGTTTGTTGTTGTCATTGCTCATTAGATAGATTAAATAGATAGTTTGTTTTTGCTTATTTTCATGATTAAGGTAATTTTCTTTAAGTAGGGTTTCCATTTGCTTTCCTAGGGCAATCCATCGATCCTTTGTTCAAAAGTTACTTAGGGTAAATAATTTAAGTTTCTTGATAAGGTTTGATCATTAATAGCCTTTGATTGAATAGATTAGTTCTTAGATAACCCATTTCCTTAGTTAGACTATACTACCTCTAGCCTTTCTACCTTGGCACATATAGTGCTACAACTCTAAGTTTACTTACCCCGGGTTGACAATTTAATTGAGGGTTTTTTAGTGCATATAGAACACCCATCATTTTTGGCATCATTGCTGGGGAGTTGTCTCAAGGTGGGAATTAGATCATTTCTAAACCTTAGCATTAGTTTGGTGGAAGAGGGGACTTTAAGACGAGAGTTAAGAACCTATGCATCTACTATAGCAGGTTCCCCCAAACCCAATGGTAGTTTTTATTTTTGTTTTTGTTTGCTTTTATGAACAGGCCTAGAGACCCAAAAGGTAGATACATTAAATCTAAATCATACCTTTCAACCAAGGTTCCTTCCGACCTTTTTGGGGGAAGGAACATTCCACTCATAAAATCCGCATACCAATACCAAAAAACAGGAGCTAGATCAACCCAAAGAGCTAAAGCAGTCTCTGAAGAGACTAAAACATGGAGAAATATAGACCAAAAAGTTGAGCCATCAGTAATAATGGGACAGGAGGCAATACCACTCGATCCCTCCACAGAACCAAACAACACAACCTTTTTTTTCTTACCACCACTAGGAAAATGAATTCGAAGGTGACCATTAGTTTGGAAGAACTCTCTCAAATCCTAGCAATAGCTGGGATCTGTTCTTCTCAGGAAGAAAACATCTTGACAATAGCCAAGAACTTGTCTACCTCTCTAGAAATATTAGAAGAATCAAGGTCCTATGAGCTACAAAATGATTTTCCTTGCCAAAATGCGAAGGAAGTTGAAAAATTATGGACTACATCCAGTGGAGAGAAATAATTAAGACCTGAGATTAAGGAGTTCTCAACTTCCATCTTAGCAGATTCTTTATGTACTTCAGAAATCAATCATACAAAAGAAGAGGATCTGCATAGCATGATGAAGGAGAGCATATAAATTATTGCTGATGAACATCAAGATTACATGGAAATTTGGTTTCAAGAGGTCATCAAGACACAATACTATTCTCTTCTTCAACACCTTCAGATGCCAAAAGAATTAGGTTGGTTGGTTCTTCATATCCACGTAATCACTACAGTAACTTTTTTATATGTGGATATGAGTATGTTTCTTATCTTTCTTTGCACATGGTCACATTGGAAAAGTTTTTACACTTGAATAAAGATTTTCCTTTCTTTTTAGGTAGGGTAGGATAATAAATAAAATTTGCATGTTGTTAGTTTAGCTTAAAGTCTAATGCAACCCCATTTTACATTTTATTTTAATAAAATAACTATGAGATACATGTTCCAGTGACTTGATCTCATTAGTCTTGGATATTTTAGAGTGTGGTTTTCAACAAACAATTCTAGAGATTTCTGTAGGTATTTATTTCACCAGGAGTAGACAGTTTCAAGGAGATTTAAAGGAAGGATGTTTCTTCAAAATATTGCTATATTTGAACCTTGTTGTTTGCTAAGCATCAAATGAATAATGACTTTCTATAATTAGCCATATTTTTGCAAATATTTTCATCTTCTTTTTTCTCAAGGCATCTTAAATAGCATCTACTCTTAAAAACCTTCACCACTATATAAGGAAGTGATACCGTAACCATCAAGCTTAGAGGTCACTTGTACAGTTTCCCTAAGAACCCTGAGTAAGTGAGTAAAGTGTATTTATTAAAGAGTAACAAGGAGGTGTGATTAGAAATTAGTTATGGAAACATCACAATAACTTAATAAAAAAAAGTGAGTTGAGCCTAAAGATACATTTTTGTTCTTTCCCAATGGTACCATCTACTACACACTAAAAATGATTAATTATATCATATCTTTAGATAGGCTACATCCTCTTAGGTACCCCTTACATTAGGATAATCACTAAGGAATATATAACGAAAAGTCATCCTCTAACATAAATACCATCCCAATTGAAAGAAATAAAAAAGTTGTTTTCAGAGTTGTCCCCCCATCTTCTTGCACAAAGCAATCTTATACTAAAAATATTAAAAGATGGAGGGCCAGTCTCTGGTGTAAGAGGCTAACCCGCCAAGATACTGAACAGGTCTACTGGAAGAGGGTATCGGCCTATGGTATGACTAGGTAAAACCGTCGTGGTACTGAACATGCTTGTTGGCATCAAGGCATTCTACCTAGCGAGGACAGTAATCTGACAAAAAACAATAATAATAAGAAATTCCTAAATCTTAAACTTGTCCTGATGTACGACATTACTTGTAGACAAAGATGACACGAAGTATGTATGGTTAAGTCAAGGTTAATGAACTCCATAAATTTTCCATTGGGAACTAACTTTGATACTATCTCGAAACTCTCTCGCCTACCTCTTCTTAATTATATATAGGATGTTCTATCCTATAGGTGGGGCCATATTCTAACCGTTTTGTCAGACCAATATGTGAAATTTATCTCAACACTTAACAAGCTGTAAATCTTCGGCTATTGGGAGAATTGACTATTTTCCTATATTTTTTATTGTGAGGTGTCACAATACTTAGCTGTGCGGGAGGGGTTTCATGAGATGACAAATGATAAATACTGCCTATCTATAATCCATGAGAAAAAGAAGTAGAATGTTTGTAAAATTTATGTACATTGATTTCATGATATGGGCTATTATATCAACAATTATTTTTTATTGAAATTCTAAATTAGATACCGCTGACATCACTGTGTGTTATAAGCATGTTGTGCATTTTATTTATTTTTATGTTTATATAGTGGAATACTTATTAATTGGTTCTTTGTGACAATTACATATCGATAACACATTGTTAAACTCACTACAAATATATGTTACACACCTATGAACAGATGTTGTGAGTGGGAAATCCCTCTATGGACTAGCACTTAGGGTTTTATCATGCATGCATAAAAGACCTAAAGATTCCTACTTTCTACCATAATCTCGGACCTAATCCCCATTATTCTTAAGCAAATACGTAGTTAAGAAGATCAAGTGAGCATACCTTATTTTGGGCATTTGATATCGATCCTTCTTCACGCTTGGTCACTCTTTGACTACAGCTCTCCTCCCAAGGCTGACCTGCATTCACACAAGACAAAGAAAGAACTCCACATGAATTTGATCTACAGATTAATGGGTTAGATATTTAATCAACATGTACACAATAAACCATGAAAACCTCATATGGTGGGACGGGAAAAGTACTTCTTTATTATTAAATTTACTAAAGAAACTTATAATGATGAAGCTGGCCAATGCTCCACGAACCTGGTCCTAGGCTCCTCTTCAAATGTCCTCTAACTTATTTTCTTTATACTTCTCTTTGCACAAGGATGGCTAAAGGTTGGGACAAAGGGAATGCTCAATCGGGTATAGTTTCTTTACTATGATTCTCCTCTTCCAAATGGGACCCCTAACCCTTCTTTTATAGGCTAGAAGAAGCTAGGTATTTGGTCGAATTTCTAGCCATGCATGGCCGAAAGTTTTAGTTAACTTACCCAAAGTTATGTGTTCCATCAGTAACTTTCCTTTTTTTGTGATTTTGTAGGTACACACGGGTTGTCTTGGATCATCTATCATCTACACACGTTCAGTAATGTAGCAGGGCGCGTGGGCCTTTATAAAAGGGGTTTTTAAGAAGAGCTGTTTAGCAGTGTTTTGGCAAAGAAGGAATCTGAGATGGCCTAATGATAGGTAAGCATGTCTGGTGAAAATTAGGGTTATAACAGATGCCCCCTAATGTGTGAGGTCAGAAGAGCATCTGATGGCTGAAATACATTAACAATCTTCACCAATGTGCCAAACAAGTGAGCCAAGGGACCAGAAATCAGGAAGTGTCATCTGCAAAATAATAATTGTCTCACCAAGGTGGGCATACCCGTGCTCGGGATAAAATGAAATCATGGCTACCAATCAAATACACTATAGATCCATGTCATATAACTATATA
This sequence comes from Picea mariana, assembly GCA_032191745.1. Lineage (NCBI taxonomy): Eukaryota > Viridiplantae > Streptophyta > Pinopsida > Pinales > Pinaceae > Picea > Picea mariana. Next base: position 11,796 of record JASDQU010248503.1, read on the forward strand.
AAGTGTAGCCACGAGCAATACACAACGGAGCTACATCTCGAAATAAAAAAGATATACATGTAGAGTATCCATCTTCTAGAAGCTAATGAGGCCTGATGGCTAGAGATGAGGTCTTCAGAGCTCAAGAAACAACTTCAAAATGTTTAAAACTTGGGTAGGAGTGTAATATGAGTGTATGAATTCACTACCCATAGGTCTTTGACGGCTCATCAGTCATGGACTAGAGAATCTTGATGATCAGACTGAAGGCTTCATTGATTTCGAACAAAGACTTGATTGGACATTCAGGATGGTTGGGCATGAGGGAAAGAGACAAAATACAGAGGGGCCGACTCAAGATTGGTAAAAACTTCCCTTGGACAATAGCACAACAAATTATGAGACTCAGGTAGCATGGCATTAACATAATCTTATGAGGTAGGAGGCAACACAAACTCTCCATATGTTTGGAAGAATAACCAAATGGAGGAGGATGCAGCTCTATGTAGCAAGAACAACTTCCTAAGGTCGTATTAAATCCTAGAGTTTGACGAAAAAATAGACATATGTGCTTTATCCAAGGGTGACTCATTATGCTGCCAATAAAGAAAATAATTTTCCCTTCCTCTTTTTGGGGTATATTTTATTTTTTTGTCTTTTTCAATAATTTTGGAAAAAGAATAAAAGAATGTTATGTTACAAAGGAGGAATGAGTGTTGCAAACATACAAGTTTAGGGCGCGGGGACAAGACTGATGTTCAAAGTAAGGGCACTTGGGAAAAATCCTTCAGGGGCCAAAGGTGTCAAGACACGGAGGCAAAGTGCTACAGGGCTTGCGTATAAGGCATGCTTTAGATGGTTCAGTTGAGAGCAATATGGAGCCGACATTAGGCCAAAGACATGGGTATTCAAATGTGATTAATAAAACACACAATGGTAATGTCCTTTGATGTGAGTTTAATGAGCCCAGAGAAGGTAAGCTCGATGGTTTTTCATATTTAGAGAGTCTGAAAAACGTAAAAGGAGACTCCACTGGGGTACCTTTTTCGAAGGTAGTCTAGTCAGTTCAAAAAAGGGGTAAAATAGCACCGAAAAGACGTCTATTCAAAACCATTTTAACAACTGTGATACAAAAAAGATCACTTGACCATTTTTTCATTTTTAAGGAGTCTGAAAAAAGATTAACTATGGACTCCGTTAGGAATGTTCTTCTAGACCATTTTAATGAGTGTGAAAGAATAAGGTCACTCGACAATCTTTTCAATTTTAGGGAGTC
>JASDQU010248516.1:20928-31357 GCA_032191745.1 Picea mariana
TCTTCTGCACTGTTATCTTGTTGTCAAGTCTTGAATGGCTGTCATCCCATTGTTTGGCTCATGACATGATAATCAGTTTCTTAGTTGTTTATTAGACCCTACTTTGTACTGGTTTATAAACAATCTTTTCTTCACCCACTGAAAGCTATTTTGCTGATTAATCAATCTTGGAGAGCACTGTTTCATTTGATTACATTGTGAGTTGTCTTCTCATTAGTTACTTTCTGTTATCCCATTGATCCAACCTTTCATTATTTATAATTTCTTAAGTTACCAAGCACCTTTGGTCTGCAACCACAAAGGGTTTCTTGGAGTGATAACAGCAGGATACACAATGTTTTTCGTGTGTCATTCCTGAAGAGGGCCATTGGCCAACACATCACACCACTTGAGGTGTTTCCACCTCTAGAGGAAGAGGGGAAATTGGTATTGGTGTCAGAGGAAATATTGGAGGTTCGGGAGAATAAAATCCAGAGGAGAAGCATCATAGAGTACTTAATTAAATCGAAGGATTTTCCCATTGAGGATGCCACGTGGGAGAATGAACATGTGATACAGGAAACAAGTTCAGGATTGCTTGTGGACAAGAAATTTCTAGCAGGGGAGATTGTAATGTCCCCCACCTCTTGATGAAGAGGTCTGGAAATAATTACTGGTCTAGTCATCCCCAGTAGACCATGGTCTCATGTAGCATGGGGAAGGGCATCTAACTCAATGTTATATTTTGAACTTGACTTGGAAAAAAGGTAAAAAAGGGTAAAACGTAACTCAATGAAGGAATAGAGTGTTTGAGGTTGAGTTAGGAGTTGACCTAGGGGTTAACTTAACTCAACAGAGAAACAAAAAATAAGTATAAAGGAAATCCTAGGGCACACCTCTCACGTCATCTTGGATATTATTGCATTCGGCTATTGGGCTCTTGAGCACACAGTTTTGAGGGTTTTGAGATAATAAACCCTAGAGAACAACTTAGTGGTGAAATATTCCACTCACCTTGTGCCAATCTTGGTCTCGAGGATGAAACACTCAACCCACACCATTCTATAGTTTTCACAGGTTCCACTATCGATCCAGGAGGGCATCAGGTTGTAACCTTTGGGGGTTTTCTAGTAGGGGCGCATCATTTCATGAAGAGGGGTTTGATCTAGGCTTGTGACAGGGTCTATTGACATTCTAGCATCTGGGTATTATTGACAGGGCCTTGTTCAACACTTTTGGAGTATTTTTCGAGAGTTGCTTCTGCTAGATTATTATCTTAATCTTTGGGACATCTTTGAGAGAAGGAGGGCACAACTGTGATTCAGATCCATCCATTTTGAGAGGGTCATACTTCAGATCTAACCCTGAGACTTCTTCCTATAGTTTATGGTGGCCCGATCTATATTTCTAGAGATTTTCAGGGGGTTTGGAGGCTTCCTCCATCATGGCCGAAATATTGGGCTTGGCGGTCTTCAGGAGGGCACAACCTAGATTAGGGTTTCAACAGTTTGGAGGGGTAAAACTTGGCATCTGGACTTCAGAATTCATAGAGGGTTTCTACTTTCCCTGATCTATCTTTCTGTGGATTTTGGCATCATTTGGAGATCTCCTTCAACTGGGTCAAAATCTTGGTCTTCTCATCTATTTAGCAGGACATACCAGCAACTAGGGGGGTTGGACGTGACACATATTCTTCTTACATTGACCTTCATTACATATCCAGCCTTTGGAGGCTTATTTTGTATTACCGGGATCATTTTGTAGAAGCTCATATATTATATCTTAGAGCCATTTGATGTTATTCCAGATATGCTTCCACTTTGTATCAGGTTCTTGGTTTTCATAATAATAAAGGTCATATCTATGCTTTTGGGTTCCATATTTTTTTTACTGGTTAGATATTGTATTTTAATTGAGTTTATCTTCAGATATGTGCTTAATAACTGAATATAACCCGAAGGCAGAAACTTGAGAGGCCAACTTGCAAACACACACAACAAACAAGTAAATCAATGGTTAGTTAGTGTTCCAAGTGAAAAAAATTGGCTCGGGAACATTACAACTGTGATGATGGTTCGAAGGAGGTAAATGATACAATGTATAGACAGATGGTGGGAAGCTTGAATTATCTCACTAAAACTAGACCTCACATAGCATACTTTGTTAGTGTGTTAAGTCAGTTTATGGAAAAACCTCTAGAAAGCCATTGGAATGCAGGGAAAGGGCTACTTAGGTATCTCAAAGGAATAATTGATTATGGTATTAAATATATTGATTCATTCGATGTTGATCTGACATGTTACTCAGATTCAGTTTGGGTTGGAAATATGGATGATCGGAGACTTACTATAGGTTATGCATTTGGCATTATATCCGTGATTGTTTCATGGAGCAGTAAGAAGCAACCTACTGTATCTTTTTCATCCACTGAGGCAAAATATAAAGCATTGTGTGCAACAAATTGTGAAACTGTTTGGTTGAGAAGACTACTTCAAGATGTTGGAGAAGAACAAAGGAAAGCTACGATAATCAAATGTGATAAACATAACTCAATCAAGTTGGAAAATAATCCATTTTATCATTCAAGGACAAATCATGTTGATACTTAGTTCCATTTTGTTCGAGAAAAGATGCAGTCTAATGACATTTCTTTAATGTATTGTAATACTAGTGAAAATGTTGTTGATATTTTCACTAAGCCTCTTAGGAAGATGTGAAACAATACATACACGTTGTTGGTGGAAGCGGACATTCTCTTGCATAATGTCCCAGTTGTTGACAGTTGTGACATATCGCTAGTCCTCTGCCTCTTCCAAAACCCCCTCTTGCTCGTCCTCCACCTCTGTAGCCCACTTGATATCCTCTCGGCGCATTATACTGAGGCACTTGATTGTACTGTGTGGTATTGTACTGAGGTTGTGTTGTGTTGTATTGTGGCTGCACAGGATTATATGGTTGTTGCATAGTATTATACTGCTACTGCGCAGTGTTGTATGGAGATGGAGCTTGGTTAAATTGTGGTGCATCTTTCCCAGTCATCATTTCTTCTTGCACTCTATATGCATCTGATGTCCTCTCTCCCATCAACTCCATAGTTCTGCAATCTTTGTCATCATGGCCCACTGACTTGCAAAATTTGCAATATGAACTCTTTGGGACTGTCTGGTATTTCTGCATCATTGTGTAGTGATATTGATCATGCCACGGTTTCTTATAGACTTCACAACATAGTCGTTCTGTTGGTAGTGGATTTGGCATTCCTGCTGCCATATACTGTGCGAATGTTGGACATTCGTTCTTGTCGTGTCCTTCCATCCTACATGTAGTACACCAAACCACTTCTCGTTTGTCCTTGATTTTATTTTGGTTTAGATGGAATGTTAATTTCTTCAAGTCCTATTTTAGTTCTTCAATAGCTAGATCTGTCTACTAATACTGGTTTTCTTCCAGTTGCAGGGCTGCCTGCAGAGCCTTTGCCTACGTCTGAAACTTTTGTTAGAACAATGGGTATTTTAAGTGTGGTAGAAGTGAATTGATGAATAGGTGCCTATGCTGCATATCGATCATGAGATATTTCAACTTTCCCTTCAATTTCTTGAATCTATGGTCAATTTCCCATACAGATTCTCCCTATTTCTGTCTAATTTCGATCATCTCATTCATGTACTGATCTTCTAAGGTCGGCTTCTATAACTCATTTATCAACAATTTCTTGATGTCTGCAATTGTTCTGGTTGTCCTTGGTGGATTGTTTGTAGCTAAACTCATATACCAATCCAGTGCGTGATCCCTTAGTGTAATCACTAGCTGTGTCATTTTAGTGTCTTCGTCTGTGATCTGTTTTTCTTCCCAAATCTTCTCACAAATGAACAAATGTTTTTTTGGGTCTTCTGACGCTTCTCCTTTAAATTCCGGTAACCTGATCGTGGGATCGTGTCCTGCCATTCTGAATGTTGAACTATTACCTCTGCATGATGTATATTCTTGACTAGTACTGCCTAAACTTGCTCCTCCAGTTGTTTTTCCTTGTGTGGATGTACTTCCTATTGTATGAATTCTTTCGAACTTCGATTGTCTAAATGGTGGTGTTCTCTTTGGTGTATTAGTCGCACATGGATTTATGGGTTCCATACTAACATTAATATGGATAATATTGTTGCCTTCTCTTCCCATTCTTGGGCCTCTTGTCTTCCTCTCATATGTTGCACGCATGATTTTTTCAATATGCTCCACAGCTCGGAGATCCTCTACCTCTTCCTCATCACTCGCCAATCCTTCCCTCACGACTATGGCTCTCTTCTTGGTATTCACCTTGTATTGGTAGGGTAATCCGCTATGCGTCTTTCCAGTTGTTGCCATGATCTGCTTGATCTGGTCGTCATTAATCATGATTGGGTCCAAGGGTTCCTCCTTCTTTCCCTTATCCTTTCCTCATTCCATTTGTCCTCTCTCTATCAGTGCCTCCCCCCTTCCCCCATGCACGCAAGGAAGTTTAGTTGTCTGACTCCATTGTCATTACATCTTTATTATATAGCAATATCTTAATAGAAGTATACAATGATCTATTGTACCTTCCTTGAGGTCTGCATAGAAACTCCTGCTCTATTGCGCTATATGACTTCGTTGTATCTACTGCAAACTCTGTTATAAAGCCTACCAAAATACTGTCGAGCCAAAAATCTACTATGCGGGTGAATTTTTTGTTCACCTGCTGTAACTTCTCAATCTGTACTAGGATCCACTCTAACTGTTGGCTCTGGCTCGTCATGTGGTTATCCTTCAACCTTAGTATCCACTCCTTCAATAGATGTGGAAAATCGTAGAAAAGGACTTCATGCAAATAAGTAAACATGTATTTCTCAAGATATTTGTTGGGTGTTAGTCTAGGGTTTCTATTGTCTTTCTATGCAAACTCTAACTCTTTTGTCCTTAGCCAGCTTTCGATCTTTGCTTTTGTGGGATTCCACGGTCTCAACATCCCCTTCTAGTGGCTCATTGCTTTCTTCTTTTCTTTGTCTTATTTAATATTCTCTTGCTTAGCCTATCTCATCTACTCAATCCTCTATTGTTCCTACCAATGACAACGAAACCATTTGTTGGTTATTCTTTGATCTTGTCTGAGTTTATATTGTTTGAACCAGGGTTCATGTCTATTTGGGGTTTCAACAAAGCCTCTAAAACTATTGGCCTTCTTGGTAAACCAGAAGGCAACACATCACATAGAGTGCATTGCATAGTCTCACCCGAGATAGTCTTAATGGGTGGCTGCAATACTCATGTGTTCGCGGCCTAGGATTGAGTGCGAGATATGAGAATTGTATACTGAAACTCTACTATAACTTGTAAACAAAATATACTGTCATTTACGAATAAGCAAGAAATATAACAACTCATTCATTACGCATATCAATAACTACTGAAGAAAATAAAGAAACATATGCATTCCATCACATAAAATAGATGTTACCATGGTTCACCCCCTCCTGGGCTACATCCACAAATATCTAGCTCTTGGATATTTTATTATAGTAGTTATGCATCTACAACGTCGCGCGCTTCACAAGTCTTCTCAGTCGGGTCGAGATCTATTGTGAGGCAGACTAGATCACACCAGGCTTCTCAGCCTGTGATGTAACCCTCAAGATCTACCCTCCTCATTCCTCTCTAGCTCAACAACTTACAAAATTAGGTCATATAACAAAACATTAAATTGCATGCGCTTCTCTACCTTCGCCAACAACTAATATAACTAGCAGCAACAATAATAATCAGAACCCCTTATGATACCTAGGTATCTATATTTATACATTTCTAGCTCTTCATCCATTACAATACATTGCAAAAAACCTAACCCTAACGTCGTTAGGTCTTCCATGCATGTGCGCATGTTGTTCTTCCTTCCAGTTGTAGCTTTCCTCGTGCATTCCTTCTTTCCCAAAAATCTCCTTTCTTTCTATTTTGGCCTGCTTCCAACACTCTCTCTCATCTCTCCTCACCTCTTTTCCCACTTCTCTCTCTCCTTATTCGCCTCTCCTATCCTCTAAGTACTACTTATTTATATTTCCAGCTCACTAGTCATTACAATGTATTACAAAAACCATAACCCTAGCATTGTTAGGTCTTCCATGCATGTCTGTGTGTTGCTTTTCTTTCTAGTTTTTACTTTCCTCTTGCATGTCTTTCTTCCCAAAATAGCCTTTATTTTTTATTTATCCTGCTTCCAACAGACCCCCAACACTGACATGTGGCTCGTCCCAAGCCACCTAACCCTGGTGTGCTTCGTCGATCTCTCTTGTGATTGCTTGGAACTTCTCTGTGAGCTTCATTGTTTGCGTTTGGGCTTGCTCGGTCTTCTCCTTGAGTGCGTCCAATACCTGCAATGCAATCTTGTCGCTAACAATCCTTGCACACTCTACCTGGGTTTGTGCCATATTCATTTTGGCTTCCTCTGCCTGTGCAATGACCACTATTGCTTGCTCCTAGAGCGTTTCCATTTGAGCCTGGCGCTCCTTTTTCTGTGTCTGCGCAGTTATGATTTCTGCCTGTAGTTTCTTCATATCCTGTGCTCCTTTGATGCACTCTGCGATCGACATTCTCTTCTTCCTTTGCTTGAGGTCCTAGATAGTTGCGCTTATCTTTTCTCCTTCCTAGTCCCACTGCTGGACCTGTTGATCCTCTTCTAGCTTCGTCCAAAGTTGTGCTGCTTTTTCAAATAAGTCGGTTGCTCATGGTATCTACCACAAATTCTGTTATAAAGTCTGCTACAATACTGTCGAGCCAAAAATGTACTGCACGGATGAATTTGTTATCCACCCATTATAACTACACGATATGAACTCAGTTCCACTCTAATTGACTGATCCAATTCATCGGATGGTTGTCCTTCAATATTTTGATCCACTCCTGCAATATGTGTGGGAAATTACAGAAAAATACTTCATGCAAGTCGGTAAATATGTACTTGTCTAGATACTTGCGCGATGTTAACTTGGGTTTTTTGTTATCTTTCTGCGCAAACTCTAGCTCCTTTGTCTTTATCCAGCTTTCAATTTCTTCCTTTGTGGGATTCCATGGTCTCAACATCCCCTTCTAGCGGTTCATTCTCTCACCTTTTTGTCATTCGATCCGGTATTCTTTTGACATGCCTTCTGCAGATCTCATGTGCTCAATCCCATTGTCTTCCAATCAATGGAAATGGAACCATTTGTTGGTCATGGTCTTTCTCTTTAGCCATTTACCACTACATATTGACCCCGATTCATAACCAAGAAGCTACCCAACAAAATCGCTTAAGACTATCGGCCACCCTGGTTACCCAGAAGGAAATGCAGTACACATAGTGCACTACGTAGTCTCACCCGAGATATCTCTTATGGGTGGCTACAATACTTAGGTCTTTGTAACCTGGGACTGAGTAAGATCTGTACTTGTATGTCGCAACCTTTATCTAGTCTATTTAACATCATGTTATAACATTTATTCTACATATGCATGTAAAATACCAGATCTAGTTAATCACTTCATTCATTCAATATTCATCAATTAGTCAGACATAAAGACACATTCATTCAATCCCAAAACATAGTGTTATCGTGGTTCAACCCCTCCTAGAATACACCCACAAATATTTGGCTCTTAGGCTTTTATTATGGTTCAGAAAGATATCATGTCGCACGTGTTTAGATTCTTGGTTCTTACTCCCCTCTGTAGCTCCTTGATCCCTACGAGGCTGACTATATCACACCAGGCTCCTCAGCCTGCGATCTAACCCTCGGGATCGAGTCACTCATTCCCCCCTTTTCTCACCATCTTAAGGATTCATACAGTCCTTACAGTATTTCCTCTCTCTCTATCTCATCTTTCCTCACCTCTTGTCCCACTTCTCTCTCTCCTTATTTGCCTCTCCTGTCCGCTCAGTACTACTTATTTATATTTTTGTCTCACCAGCCATTACAATGTATTACAAAAACCCTAACCCTAGCATCATTAGGTCTTCCATGCATGTGTGTGTGCTACTTTTCCTTCCAGTTGTCACTTTCCTCTTGGATGCCTTTCTTCCCAAAATAGCCTTTCTTTCTTATTTGGCCTGCTTCCAACACCCATGCAACTTTTTGTTAGAAAAACAGGACCGCAGAGCAATAAAATAAAACAAATGTGGAAACAAAACACAGAAGATACACAATACAATATAGACACAGATTTACGTGGTTCATCCAGTGTGGGCTACGTCCACCAGAGAAATTGCCAGGTCCTTCCTTTATTATTATCCAACTAATGAAGGGATACAACCTACAACAAAACCCATTGTAACTTCCTCTTCTTTCTCTCACAGTCTCCTCTCTCAGAATACAATACTCTCCATAATGCATAGCTGCAATACATTTCCCTCATAACAGAGGGTTGTCTTCTAGGGTGAAAAAACCCTAACACAATTTCTACCGTTAGATCTGCGACCTTATAATGAATGGTCCATCTTTACAATGAAATTACAATATACATTTACAAGGAAATTTTTCCTTCGGGGGCTTTTCCCCCGAACCCCCCAGCCGGGGGGATGGGCCCCCTGGACTCCACAGAGGGGGTACCCCCCCTCTACACTCCCCTGCATGGAAGAGTGTACATACTTCTGGGGTGTAAAGTCTTCATGGGGTATAAACATGGCTGAAAGCAAGGACCTCTGAATCAGGAATATAATCAGGCTCCACAACCAACAATCTCCCACTTGGAGACTGGTCTCAACAACTCCACCGCTGTTTTATATGTTGTACTCTGAACCTTCTTGGACCTGACAAATTTCTCATCTTCATCTTCATTCTTGAAAACCAACTGAAACTGAGCAGGAACTCGATTTCTCTCTGGTTACTCCCTTTGTTAACATGTCTGCAAGATTTTGGCTAGTGTGTATCTTTTCCAACTTCAAATTTCCATCTTCCAAGCCAGATCGTATGAAGTGGTACCTCAACTGTATATGCTTAGTTTTTGAATGGAATTTTGAGTTCTTTGCAAGATTAATTGCACTTTCACTGTCACAGTACAACCTGCTATTATCCTGCTTCTTTCCCAATTCCTCCNCTGCCTCTGTTGTTGAAAGTGCAACAACCTTTTGCAGTTTTGAAATCCAACTTACTACTGTTCCACCTATAGTAAAAACATACCATATGGTGCTCCTCCTACTGTCTTTATCACCTGCCATATCTGAATCAACATATCCCTATAGAAAAGTGTTTGAACCTCCAAAACATAATGCATGGGTAGCAATACCTCTCAAATACCGGAGAATCCACTTTACTACCTCCCAATCTTCTTTACCTGGATTGTTCATATACCTTCTCACAACTCCCACTGCATGTGCAATATCTAGTCTTGTGCAAACCATTGCATACATCAAGCTACCAATTGTTGATGAATAAGGGACCCTGGACATGTATTATATCTCCTCCTGTGTCTTGGGACACATTTCCTTAGTTAATTTGAAATGGATGGCCAAAGGTATACTAATTGGTTTTGCATTCTGCATTCTAAACCTCTCCAACACCTTCTCTGTGTACTCACCCTGAGACAATGTCAATTTGCAATTTTTTCTGTCTCTTGTTATTCTCATGCCAAGGATTTTCTTTGTAGCACCCAAATCCTTCATTGAAAATGAATTGACTAGTTTCTTCTTGAGCATATTTATATCCTGCATATTAGACCCTGTAACAAGCATGTCGTCTACATACAATAGCAAGATAATATAGCTTCCATTTTCTAGCCTTTTAAAATAAACACAGTGATCAGAATGACATCTACTATAACCCTATTCTGTCATAAACCTGTCAAAATTCAAATACCACTGCCTTGGAGCTTGCTTTAGGCCATTCAAGCTCTTCTTCAACCTTCATACCAAATTCTCCTTCCCTTTGACCTCATACCCTGTGGTTGCTGCATATAAATCTCTTCCTCCAAATCCCCATGGAGAAAAATTGTTTTTACGTCTAACTGTTCAAGATGCAAATCTTCTACTACCACATGACTTAAAATAGTCCTAATTGAAGTCATTTTAACAACAAGAGAAAATATTTCATCAAAATCTATACCTTTCTCTAGTGCAAACCCCTTTACAACAAGTCTAGCCTTGTACTGTTTTTCTCCTCCGTCTTCTTCCTTCAACTTGTAAACCCATTTATTATGCAATTATCTTTTTCCCGTATGAAACTGAACCAAGTCCCAATTCTATTTATTTGCCAAGTAATCCATTTCCTCTTTCATTCCTTGCTCCCATTTCTTTTTGGTGTCTATCTGCATTGCCTCTTCATAACATTCTGGTTCACCAGAATCAGTCAACAATAAATAATACAATGAAGGAGAGTATCGTTCAGGGGGTATACTTAACCTGGTAGATATTCTAACAACACTTGCAGGTGTTTGAGGTACCTGCTACTCATGTTGTTATACATTTTGATTTTTAAGT
>JASDQU010248518.1:8227-20387 GCA_032191745.1 Picea mariana
ACATTAGGTTATTTATTTTATAGTGTTTTTAATATTTTTTCCATCCCTCATGTCTAAACTATCATTTGTGTTATTGATAGATAATTCTTCCATCGGCCCACCACATTAGTTACACTGACGACGCTAGTCGATGGACATAAAATCTCACTTCGACAGCTTGGACCCTCTATACCCCCTCACATGAACTGCTCCACTCTAGTGACATATGTTTGGGTTCAACAACCAAAAACCAAGCCAAATACACTGTTATCATTGGCCTCCTCACCGATGCCCATCATCATCATATTCATCACCTTAGCATCTTTCTTGACTCTCAACAAGTCATCCTCCAGCTCAACAATGTGTACCGTGTCCGCGATCCTTGCCTCTTTAGTAAATACCTGCAAGTTAGACTTTTATCTCTACATTTTGATTTCATTACGTTTACACATATTCCAAGACAATTGAATCAAATTACATATAACCTAGCTAATATTATACTCAATTGGCATATATCACATCAAGATATCTCTACACACACATAAACCATCAAGAGCCTGTGACAACATATATAGATTAGACATCATCAACACATTAAAAAAAACATGTAAACATCACAAAGACCCCAAAATGTATATTCATATATATAAATCAGTCAAACAGTGCCATCAAAATGTTTACATACACATAAAAAACATTGTATACAAATTCCACAGGCCAGTGAAGCACCTCGGTACAAAACTGGTCTCACTACACCAAAATGGGCTCACCAGCCTATATACAAAATACAAACATACATAGAGAGACACTCAAGGTGCCTCTAGAGCACCACCTCCTACCCTTCCCTCAGGCGGTGGTGCCCCACCCACTACTAGTCCCTCCAAACCGGGAGGTAACCGTCCAGTCATCGCAACACCTGCTACTGCTGCTCGCCGCACCAAGGCCCGCCATGTTAGCGAAACTCCCACACACTGCTCCAAGATTCCCTCATTATGGATGCACAACCACATGTCCTTAGGCACGCCCTGTAGCACTGCCTCCAAGCAGCAATGAATTTCCTCAAAATCTCTCCCAGCCTCCACTGGAGGAGCATGCGATGGCCCGACACCAGGGTCATCAAAACGATGTCTCCTAGCCTCTCTCTCATCACCGACTAGTCTCTTCTCAATGTCCTCTCTCTGACATCTCTCTCCTACCCACGATCCTCCTCGCAGAAGTCTCCCCAGCTCCTGTCGAGCTGATGCTGTCATCAGATCAACCTCACACCCGCGAGGTCCCACATCTGCACATACAAACAACCAAACGATAGTATCAACATCTATATAAAATACATATGTCATGCTATCTCAAAAATCAACATATCAAAATCAAAAACATACCTTGATGATAAAAAACCTCCCTTGGAGGTAACACCATATCCAGATCACCCCGAAAGTCAACACCACAGTATGATCTGCGACATCTGCTGCCACACTTGTGCCGCCTCAGCCATGAAAAAATGGTTGCCCTCACCACCACCATGGCGAATCAAAATCATCGACCACCACCTTAGTCACGGCTCTTGCACACCATGTGTGCCCAATAAAACTCTAGGGTGCAACATCGACACCCTCTCCAAAAACTGGGCCACCACGATGGACCCAAAGGAAAAGTCCCCTGAGTCTATAGTTCGACATTTTTCCAGCTATCCTACCATCCTGGCATGCAACATCAAACCCAAGGCAAAATGCTCTCCGACCAGTGCCCTCCCCATAACCCTCAATTGACCACCACTGATCTACTGAGTCGTGAGGGACCCATATACCCTCACAATCATCGCCGTTACACAGCGATGAGCTAACACATCCATCGCCCCGATACTCACTATGGAGCCTGACATGAAGTTCTCCCTCAAGAAATACCTTCGGCCCAAGGTAGCTAACTGCACGTCCGTAGGTAACATGAGCTCCACCGGTAGGGGCATTCCCTGAAAAGGGAGCCCAGTCAGAAAGTATACATCCTCCGCCGTAGTGAAGGCAATATGCTCTCCCCACACCATAAAGCAATGCAGATCCAGACTCCACATCTGGATCAGAAACTGCAGAAGATACTCCTGTGCTCGTATCAATGGGCACTCGAAGAACTTCAGCAACCCACAAGCTACCAAAGTGGCATGAACCCCCGACTCCTAAATAGCCACGACATCCCTCAGCTGTGACCAATCCCGCTCTCGCCAATGGAACGACATCATGCATATGATCACCTGAAACCACATAATACAGTCCTAGGTCAACCATATTGACCATAAAATACATTAAAATCTCCAAAAAAGATAAGTTTTGCACCCATCAGCATTTCCCCCAAGGCGCGACTGTTTAACCCATAGGCACACACATATGCGCGCCTATTCCCCCCACAGGCGCACACTCATGTGCGCCTGTCCATCCCATAGGTGTGCATGAGTGCATGCCTATCCAACCTATAGGGGTGCCTCCATGCGCCCCTATCATGAACACAGGAGCGCATCACAACGCGCCTTGTCCACTAACACAACCGCGCACCGTTGCGCAGCTGTGTAGCAAATAGGTGTGCATACCATGCATGCCTTTGTCCCCCCTATGGGCGCACCCATGCACAACTATCTGGATAATAGCCGTGCACCCATGCTCGCATATTTTTGGATCACCTATGCACTGGGGGGTGCACACCCATAAAAACCCCTATACGACCCTCCATACAGGCCCGACCCACAAATGGAAAACCTACTTTTATGAAGGACGATAAGACTACTAACCTAAAGCTTGCTGGTCCTGAATCAACTGCCTCATTCTCCCAGAATCTCCAAATCTCCTCTGAATACCTCTCGTCTAGTCACTCTGACAGCATGTACAAATGAGGTGGCAATGTGGGCCCTAAAACTATATATAGGCCTTTCCGCCAAACTTCCAAACACCATTTCGAGAGCTCTGAGTGTCAGTTTTTCGATCTGTCTTCAACCACAGGATCAACATCCTGTCATCTACATCAAGACAGTCCCCGGGCCATTTTTTATCCTTAGCCCCCGGGGTGACATTTTTTCATACCCCGTCTAGGTATGCATGCTCATGTTCAAAATTATCAAATAAATGCTTGTATGTTCGATTCTGTTCAGATATTGTTCACGTTGGGTATTTGGTTTTCATGTGTGTAGGTACTTGGTCATCATACATCAACGCAGCCCCTTTAGGTATATAATCAACACTGGCATGTAATCATTCCCTCTGAATCTCAATTGCATCTCCAGTCACACCCTCTAAAATTTGCCTCTAGGATCCCCATCTTCGGATCTGCAGTACCGACACCTCCATTTCATTTTAGGTACTGTCGCTCGGTAGCACTCTCCCCCACATGAATTGTCCCATTCATAGCACCCTTTGGCACTTTGACACTCATGTTATTTTTCAACTCTTTAGGGATGGGAGTCCCGATAGTCTTACATCATGTCGCGAATCAGTCACATACTCCTTCTCCTCATTTTTCTAGCTTTCCCAATGGATTCCCAGATTATCTCTTCAAGGTTCTATTTTGACTGCACCTGCATAGTATCATTAACCCTCCATTTCATCCACAATCAGTTTTCCCATCCACAAATTTCCCTCCATTTCATCTACCTCATACAGAAACCCACCCATGGGGCCCCCACCCTCCACCAGTTCTCCAAGCAAATTGCGTCCTAACCAACCCAACCATATTACACTGGGGCACCCATTTCTGTATTTGTATACTCATCCCAAATGATTCTTTATATATTGTAAAAAGCCTTTGTTTCCAGCATTTATATATCTTTTTGTTGTCACCTTTGGCAACCTTCTTCCCTTTTGGAAAATGCAACCCATGTCACCCTTGGTTGGGGCACTCCTTATCATCTACCCCTATTGACATCGTCCATATACTCCGAGTATCCCACAGGCCACTTACCTCTTCTCTCTAAGTTTGTCCACTTTGTCCCACCTCTGGCACAACTTATCCCACGTCTTGTTGTCCCCCTGACACTCGACCTAGTTGAATGGTTGCGGCCACTTATACTTTGCATATACCCCGACAGTCTTGAGTCTTCATATATCTTGACTTTGTCCATGTACCTCCTCTAGTTTCTAACCTCATCTAGTCGATTTCATGAAGCCCTTTGCTTCTTGGGGTCGCATCCCCCTTTTGTCGACATCAACACAGTTTCCAAAAGGGTGACAGTATCTTGACTCTCATTACCTTTCCAATGAGAGGTCTCGGATGGCACAGGGAAGACCACAATTTCTCCCTGCTATCGTTGACCCCTGTAACATTCGACTTCAACACTTTCTCATGTTACGGTGGGTCTTACTTTGCAACTATTGCAGATGTTTCTTATATTCACCGAATACCTCTGAACTTGGCTGGGCTATCAATGCCCACAACATCCTCGATACTTCTTACAGGTATCCTTGCCTACTGTTCAAAGTATGTTCCTCATCAGAATTTTTCTCTGAATTTATCAAAACCGCCCCTGAGGGTGCTGCAATGATCTACATCAACACCTAGTTTTAGTTAGTGTACAAAAACCATTCTTTTTGAGTTACATGACACGAGCATGGGGCATGCCAGCCTCATTTGTACACAATTTATTTTTACACACCTTATGGAAGGTTGGGTCCTACAGGTTCCTTTCTCCCTCCAACGGGTAACTCTTGACACTCTCACTATCACTCTCTCTTACAAAGACACTCTCAGTAGAAGAAAAATTGATGAATTTAAGCTATATGTATGCTCCTAACCTCATCCATTAGGGGGCATCTGTTATCACTGAAATTTCGTCCACAAATGGTTACAAGTATCTAGCATCTTCAAATAGTTATGAGGTCACTCATGGACCAAAATTTCTGCAAAATAATTTGCAAAAGGTCCAAAACTATACAACCAATGATAAAATTAAGGTGTGTTATGACTACACAAGGCACGCGTGCACATCCGCGATCCAGAAATGCACTAAAAGCACACATGCACACGATGCACGATTGTGGTTGCTAAAAGCCGCACACATCTGAGAATGACACATTTATGAGATTGGTCGGCCTCCCACCCACTTCTGGTTCAGCTTCCAAGTTGATTTGACACCCAAATCTCAACTGAATCTGACTGGGTGGCTAGTCAAAGACCTAAAAATGTCCTAAATAGCCTCTTTTCACACTACAAGATGGTTGCACAATACCTCAAAGAGGTGATATAAAACAAGGCCATGGGTGCACTTCATTTTCAAGGAATTCATTAGCAAAGTTATGCTAGTGCTATTCTCTTGAGGAATCCTCTATTCTCATCAAGAGTATACTAGCACCATTACATTGGGCAATCTATCTCACCTCTTGAGTGGATTAGCTTGGGATTCTTTCACCATTTCATTCAAAGTTGTAAGAAGAGCTTAGTTGTGGGGGTCCAAGAGCCCTCCATTGGAGGAAGAAGGGACCCATAGTCCTCTTTCTTCTTGGTGTTTTCTTTCACTAATATAATCCTTGCCATTGGTGACATGAGTCTTATTGGTTTTTTGTTCTTATGTCCTTATGCTTAAATATTTTAGTTGTTCTTTTATTTCTTAGTTTAATTCTTAGTTATTCTTTTATGTTTCTTTCTCTAACCCTTTTCCTTTACAACTGTCTTGCTTAGCTAACCCAACTAAGCTTGTAAGAACCTCTTTTTTTCTCATTTAGGTGAAAAAAGAGGCGCAACACTGGGGGAGTGTGTTTCCCACCATCTTGCATCTTGGCCTGTGAAGGTTTCCACGAGGCTCTACATTATTCCTTGCTCTCCAACTAATTTCGACACTTCTTTGACATGTGTCGAAGGTGTATGTCGTTCGTTATATCATAAAGGCTTGCTTATTCAGTTGTCGGTTGGTATGAGAGTGGGAGTTTGTCAAATTTTCTTTTCATACACTATTGGAACCACCTGGATCAAGTAGCACGTTCTCAGATGTTGGGATGATTTCAATGGACCAACAATATTTTAGAAGTGCTTCATAATTCTCGATTTTTCAGTTGTATAGAGAAGAGTCAGAATTATGTCCTACCAACATGGGAGATTCTTTCAAAATTTCTCCTTATGCGGTCGGTTATAAATAATCTCTTTGTTCGTTGTTTATTTGATATAGGAACCAAACCTCTTGGTCTTCATCCCATGATTCATTCCATGGTTTTCCTTCTTGTGGATCCAAGAGAATGATTATTTTTCTTCGATCGCCTTTTAATTTGATTCTATCTTTTCCCATAGAGATATTTGATTTCATTTTTCAACCCCACGGACAATTGACAAGTTCTACATATGTTGGCATCCCTTTGAGTAGATCAATGACTTCAAAGTCAACTTGAGTCAGAATACCCATTATTTGAGTGTTGACATTTATGAGAATACAAACGGGATTGTTTATGCTTGAATCCGTCAGGACCAAAACGACGACCTCATGAGAACATTAGGGCCCCTTCATTTTTAGAGAGGTGGTTCTCCTCTTTGGCTAAAATATATATCTTTGAATATCTTGGGGTAGGGAGAGTGCTAGAAAGAAAATCCCAAATCTTTGTTGCTTTAATTTAAATGAAAATGGTTCTTCAATAACCCAATATGATCTTTATGTGCATAAAAAGTCTTTTAATCAGAAAAGATTGAAGGAGGGCTTCAACATCATAATTAAATGTGATAAGCATCACACACAATCTTTTTAATAATATATAAATACATCCATATATTCTTCATAGAAGAGAATGATTTGATCATCTCAAAGAATTTTAACATAGTACTGCAATCAAGATCAAAAGAGAGTTTGATAGGTTGTTGGGTGTTCTATATGCACTAAAAACATACTAAAAACCCTCAATTAAATTGTCAACCTGGGGTAAGTAAACTTAGAGTTGTAGAAAAATATATGCCAAGGTAGAAGGGCTGGTAGTAGTATAGTCTAACTAAGGAAGTGGCTATTTAAGAACTAATCTATTCAAGCAAAGCTACTTGATGAGCAAACCCTACTAAGAAACTCAAACTATGTAACCTAAGTAGTTTTGAACCAAGGATCGATGGACAATTCTAGGAAAACAAGTGAAAACCCTACTTGAAGCAAACTAGTTCAATCATAACAATAAGAAAAAGCAACAATAAACAAATATCAAAAACAAACTAGGTTAACTAGCCTACCTAAATTCAATAAACAACTATCCTGTGAAAGAAAGTAAATAAACAAGCAACTATACTATCAAAGCAAGAATAGACAAGTAAACAATTAACCTATTAAAGCAAGTAAACAACTAACTAACCTAGGATAACTTCTACTACAAGTAAACTAATTAAGACTACTCATTGAACAACTAACTAAGCTAAGAGTCAAGTGAACTTTATTCTTAATTCAAACTTCAAAACTATTTCTAATTTACAAAAGGAAATCTACTAAATTGAAAGCAAGAGGAATTAACAACTAATCTTTAACCTATGATAAGAAAACTATCCCTTAATCTACCAAATCAAGAAGACTATCTATCCTACAAAAGCAAGAAAACTATCTTCTAGTGTATAAAAACAAGAAACTATCTTTTAACCTATGAAAACTCAAATATAGTGTTGATGATTGTGTGAATGTCTCCGGTGTCTTATAATATCATGATGGCACTTGACAATGAAAGATAATTCAAGTGGTATAAACTTGATATTGACCTCAATAGCAAAGTGAAAGGTGTGAATTAAACAATCCAGTGAGAACTTAGCCATTATGGAAATAACATCAATTACCCTGCATATTCATGTGATTATTACTCATGCATTAACCATCAACAGTTATAAAGAGATTATGCTATGAAATTCAATTGCACTCTTGACGCAGTGTCGCACCCGCAGGCACGCCTGCTCATAGGATCTTCTCTTTCCTCGACCCGAAGAACACTAACTGGTCCTTCTATTTCCATATCAAGAAATCTGCACCCACAGATCTCTTTGCGTGACTGCCCCTCTCTTTACTTATCGGGGAATGGGACTTCACAACCTTGTGAGGTTAGTGATCGAGCGTAGGACTCTCAAATCTCCGAGACCTGATATGAGTCAACGCTGACCCTTCCGTTCCATTGTCGGGACTTTCTCTATCGGGATCTCGACACTTGCGGTGTCGAGAAACTCGGTTCTCCGACTCCCGAGTCCCGATATGCCGAAACTCTGATGAGCTTGTGGCTTTGACTTTTCAACGATCCTGTCACCTCATCGAGATTTCAGACTTTGCGGGATCGCGAATCCTGATGTCCAATGTTTCGGGACTTTACTTTTCCCGAATACCGATACAGTGTGCTACCTGTCCACCACCAACTCCTGTGGCCCCACACTGTACTTGTAGCCATCGGAATATCGCGTATCGCGATTTTGCGACTCCCATTACCAAATCTTCGATTCCTTTCTTATGAAATCCCGATAGGCGATTTCACGAATAATCCAATGCCCCTGGCTGGCTTAGATCAATGGCTCTACCCCTTCTGAGCTTTAAACACTATGGGAATATCTGCAGTATCCCCCTGCACCCCCACGAGATCCAACGTCTCACAGTGATTCACTGATTTTCCCTAGAAGATATCGACCGTCCGTTCTTCCTTATGCAATACATGAAATGACTAAGTGTTCTTTCATAGAACTTATCAACCTGCGTGAAAACTTGCGACGCTTCTTGCCAACCTTCAAGGCACAACTTTTCTACGCTGTTCTTCAACAAATTCGAAGGTCCTATCCCTCCTAAGCTTTTCCCCACGACCTCAAGTCCTTCAAGAAAACTCTTGCACACACTCCTTGCAGCAAACCTTCAACAATGTCGAAGTGTTGAAGTCACTTGACTCTGTGCACACCTACAACAGCATTCTGTCAAATGCTTCACTCAGGTTCGCAACCCTGAGACTTTTACTCGACCTGCGCACTCCTTGCATGACTCCTGTGCCCAACTGCACTTCTGGATGAATGAGAACAAAAACTATCTCTATCTGAACCCTCTGTCAACGCACTCCTTGCGGACACTTCAACTGCACTCCTTGCAGGAATTCTCTGGCTCAAATAGAGAAACAATTGAAACTCATTCCATCTCCCTCTTAGACTTCAATTTATACATGAAATCACATACACAGCATATAAAAGCAAATGTATAACAGGAAGCAAATGTTCATGAGCCTATCATTCAGAACCAATACACAGAGAACAACACAAACCATGAATTTGAATCAAACCTTTCTATTAATTCAAATGTCCGTACATGGGTGTTTTTACACAGCTCTCTGCTTCTTCTTGCTCCAAATGCTTCTGAATAATGTTACAATGCACAATGAGGGTGTCTATATCTCGTTTCCCTCTTGCGCTCTACAACTATCTAGTCTAGAATTAAATTCTATCTACTTTACATTAACTATTTTAAATGTCATATACCTACTAAGGACGAGAGCTATCTGCTCAAGGTCCATTTACAATATACAAGTGCACCTCATCTTAATGGCTCATTTAAGATTTGCGCAACAATTCCAAGGTGTTTTCAAAATTTGTGCTGGCTTGTCCAGCTGTCCTCCGCTTCCGCGCTGGCTTGCTTGATGTGTTGGCGATGCTCCTGCATCATACTCCCTCACTTGAAAACTTTCATGGGATCCTATCCATGAGCTCCTACACGGTTTTTCCATGCTTCTGTATCTTAGCTTTAGTCTCCCAGCTGGCATCTTCAACTGGATGGTTCTTCCACTTGACCAAATAATCAAAATATTGTTTTCGCCTAGTCCTCTTACTCACTCTCTTGTCTAGTATGCATTCCATGTGTGGCTTCTCTGCAACTAGCATTTTCTTCGTCCACTAGATCACTGGCTGCTCATCTCTAGTCTCTTCTTCTCCAGCTCTATATGGGTACAAATCTGAGGCATTGAATATCGGAGAAATTTCGATCCCATCGGGTAGTTCAATCTCATAAGCATTGTCCCCAAATTTTCTCAAGACCTTGCATGGCCCGATTTTCTTCATCTTCAGTTTATTGTATGCTCCTCTTGGGAACCTTTCTTTCCTCAAATGTGCCAAAACTAGATCACCAACCTCGAACTGAAGTTGTCTCTGATGTTGATCTGCTCTGTGCTTGTATTCCTGACTTGAATTCTGCAACCTCTCCTTCACCTGGCTGTGAAGTTCCTTCATCGCCTCAGCGCATTCCTCTGCACTAGCGCTCCTAATAGCAGTCTATCCTGAATCTCTCAGTTTAGTAATTCCCCTCAGCTGCATGCCATAAACAACCTGAAATGGACTCTGGCCTGTGCTCCGATTCACTGAGTCATTGTACGCAAATTCTGCCTGTGGTAATATATTGTCCCAACTGCTGTGGTGCTCTGTCACCAAGCTTCTCAGCAAGTCTCCCAGAATTTTGTTGACCACTTCTGTATGTCCATCCATCTGAGGATGATAAACTGAACTAAACATCAAATTAGTCCCCAGCTTCTTCCATAAGGTCCTCCAAAAATGCCCTATGAATTTCGTGTCTCTGTTCGAAACTATACTTTTCGGCAACCCATGAAGTCGAATGACCTCTTTGAAGAACAGATTTGCAATGTGAGTTGCATCACTGGTCTTCTGACATGGGATGAAGTGTGCCATCTTGGAAAACCTATCCACTACCAAAAAGATTGAATCAACACCTCTTTGTGTCCTTGGCAACCCCAATACAAAATCCATGCTTATCACATCCCACGACCTTTCTGGTATGGGCAACGGTTGATAAAACCCACATTTTGCTTTCTTCCCTTTGAATGCTGGAAAATTCTACATCTGTCTACAAATCATTTGAAATATACTCGCATTCCTGACCAAAAATATGACTCATTCAATTTCGCAAATGTTTTGTCATGACCGAAATGTCCTGCCAATCCACCACTGTGTTTCTCCTTCAACAGATTCTCCCTCATGGAGCATTTCGGAATACACATTTGATTTCCTATGAACAAAAATCCTTCCCGGATCATGTATTCTATCCATGGGATTCTGTCTCTGAGAACTAGATTCTCAGCTACTTCATATGCTTCCTGAAAATCTGGATCATCTGCGTACATATTCCTGATATCATCAAAACCTAAAGTGCGGACTCTGAACTCCTGCAACAACAAACACTTCCTGCTCAAAGAATCAACAAATTTGTTAGCAGTACCAGAAATATGTTTAATAAAAAATGTGAAATTCTGCATATACTCAACCCATTTTACATGTTTCTGATTCAACTTCTCCTATTGAGTCACAAACTACAGTGCATGATTGTCACTGTACAATACAAATTCTTTGGGTATCAAGTAATGCCTCCATTTCTTTAATGCCTGTATGATAGCATAAAACTCCTTATCATACGTGGAGTATTTCAATTTCACTTCATTCAGATTCTCGCTGAAATATGCTATCGGCCTATCTTCTTGACTCAAGACTACCTCGATTGAAAATCCGCTTGCATCGCATTTCACCTGAAATGTTTTCTGGAAATCCGGCAACAACAAAACCGGTTGTTCCGTGATCTTCCTTTTCAACATATTGAAACTCTTTTCATATTCTTCTGTCCAGTGAAAAGAATTATGCCGCTTCTTCATTGTATCCATCATCGCTGCGCTAATTCCACTGAAATTCCTGATGAATTTTCGGTAGAAACTAGCCAAACCATGAAAACTTCTCACCTCGAATATATTCCTTGGTGATGGCCAGTTCTTGATCAGTTCCACCTTATCCAGATCCATCCTCAACTCAGTTTCCAAAATAAAAAATTCCAAATAAATGAGTTCTATCTTCATGAATGAGGACTTCTTCATATTAATCAACAACTTATCCTGCTGTAGTTTCTGCATCATTGTAGCCAAATTCATCAAGTGCTCTGTCACTGATTTACTATAAACCAGTATGTCATCCAAGTATATGATGACAAATTTCCCGATGAACTCCCTCAGGACTTCGTTCATCAACCTCATAAAGGTACTTGGTGCATTTGTTAAGCCAAATGGAATAACAAGCCATTCATACAAACCCTCGGTTGTTTTAAATGCTGTCTTCCATTCATCGCCTTCTCTCATGCGAATCTGGTGATATTCGCTTTTCAAATCAATCTTTGAAAAGTACCTTGCTCTGCTCAAGCAATCCATCAGATCATCCATTCTTGGCAATGGAAACCTATACCTGATGGTTATCTTATTGA
>JASDQU010248519.1:21955-35525 GCA_032191745.1 Picea mariana
CTGCAAGTTATGATGATGGTATAAAGGTATGTTTCATGTGTTATCCTACTTCTCACAAGGTCATCATTGACAGAGATATAGTATGTATGGAACAAAAGTGTTGATTCAAGATCACAATGGTAAATTTGTTTGCATGCTAGATAATTCATTGTATGGCCTATTGGTACCCAGGCAAATATACAAGAGGTTTGAATCCTTCATAGTGAGTTAGAATTATTCAAAGGGTAGGAATGACTATACAGTTTATAGTACATTCACAGTCTTTATGTTATTTTCTAATGATATGCTCAATGCAAGCCGAAGCATGGATAAAATTAGTAAGAAAATGATTTAGGTGGACAAGACAATTCATATGAGGGATCAAGGAGCAACAAAACAAAATATGGGAATTGAAGTACATAGAGATGGTAATGGTAAGCTGTGGTTGGAGTTCAGTATGAACATTGTAAAAAAAGTTTTTATCTAAGTTTCTTTCCATTATAAGTTTTCTCCAAGCATAGGGCCTCTCTATAAAGAAGAAAATGTTATGTATCATGTAAGATCAGTAGGAGGTCTATTATATGTGATGAAATGGTTAAGATTAGATGTTTCACATGCTAATGATGTTTTCATATACGTGAGAGATTCATGTGTTGCAGTGAAATGGGTGCTTTAGCGTTTGAGAATCACAAATGTCACCTATAATGGTTACACTGAGATGGTCTGTGATAATTGTAATGTATATTTTATAGGTGTCTTGGATAGGAGGAGAACTATTACTAAATATGTCTCAAAACACAATTGTGGAAGACATGTTGGAGGTAGAGTGACCCCTCAAGAAATCCAAACTCGTGCAGGTTACACAGGCGAGATCATGAGACTAGTTTTACTAGAGAAGCTGCAGTGGTGCTTGGCTTCTCTTGTCTTGCAGAAAAGGTGATGAACAAAAGGAAGGAGCAAGGTATCAGGTTAATTGTTGTCAAGGTGGATATTGTTGGGATTTGGTGATAACGAATTCCTCAAAGGATGGATTTGGATCCTATTATTCTGCATTGGTTGAAACTAAATAGACCAAGTTATAATATGAATAGGGATTTCATTTAATAATTAGTTTCTTGTGTGAATGTATAAATTCATGTAAGGCCGTAGAGGCAAAGGAATGAGTGTGAGAGACGGAGTGAGAACTTGGAAATGTGATGTACCTCCATGATCTGAATAATAAGACAATTGATGCCTATGCTTGGTGGACTTAGCCAAACGTTTGGGTGAACCACGTGAAATCCATGTGTTTCTTATGTGTGTGATTGTTAATTATCATATGTGAATTGTGTTTTCCACAGTTTTGATTCTAACATAAGAGACATAAATGAAATATCATTTAATTAATGGAACGTGAGCAATGTAGGATATGTTAATATTTTTTGTTTAAAATAAATGGTTGTGTAGTTGGAATAAGCAAGAAACTTATATAAATCCTATAGGTTTCCATTCTAGAGAATGGTAAAGTATTGAGGTATTTTTTCTAAGGAATTATAACAATAATAAGATAGAGGTAATTTCACTCCCCGTAGAGTTTAAATTAGAACTAGGAATAGTTAAGGTGATGACGTTGTTGATGTGAGCCCATATCACAAAGATAAGGATCTAGGATAAGGGTTGTTATTAAAAATATTAGGTAAAAACAAAAAGAGATGATTGGAGGTTGTTAAGGTTTTCCTTGTTGAAATTAACAAAGTTACAAATTAAAAACATTTACTAATAATGTATGCATGATCTGTTGAACCTTAACCTCGAAGAATATGGGTAACCTTATCAACGAGTTTGATGTTTGAGAAGAAGTAATGATCCTGCAGAGCTTGGTTTTTCACCTATGACAAGAGAGAGTGAAAAATGGAATTTAATGAGTAGTAAGAGTTCATAATATATATTATTCCATAACTGTGTCGGCATTTTAAATCAGCCTCCGACCATCCAAAAAATATATGATATTTTTTTTTTGTGTGTGTTTTGCTGATGTCACAAATGGTATCATAGCATGGTTCAAACACTAGGGCCTCATTGGAATAAAACAAACAGAAAACTATTGCATTATTAGATTATGAAATCAATATAGAGTTGTTAAAAAGAAGGTCTTAAGATAAAAAATTGTTCTGCACTTATTAGTAATAGCAACAGACAACATGGTGGACGAAACTGGGAAAACAAAACCATGTGGACTCAATGTGTATGTAGAATTGATAGTAAACAACCCCAAAGTAATTCATTAGAGTTGCATGAAACCATGAGAAGTATAAAGGAAGAATTGCAGAGTATTGAAGTAGATAATGAAACGGTGTTGAAATATGGTAAGGAACAAGATGAATTAAATGATATCTTACTCAAGAACATGACTCGGATTAAACAGAAAAGGAATTTAGGACAGACTTATAGAAATTCTAAGAAGGAAGTCTCCAACGATGAATCTCATAAGAGACAAGGACACCCAATATTTAGTGATACAATTGCGTCAATGACTAAGGAAAATAACCGGAAGAGTTATGAGGACAACACATTACAGAAGAAACCACATAACAACAAGAAACAAAAATTGCATAGTAATGAGTTAACTGGTGAATTTAAAAAAAATCAAACCACCAACTTTGATGGTGAAACTGAAGGAGAAGAAGCGTGGCTCCTAAATATCAGAAAATATTTTTAGATCTATAATTAATCAAGGAACTTATGGGATATATTGGTTGTGTATCAGTTGAATGGAAAAGCTGGTATCTTGTGGCAGGAGACCAAAATGGTAAATAAAGTTAGGATCAATGAATTCACTTGGAAAATATTTAAAAACTATTTCAAATAGAAATATTTAACTAAAATATATTTTGATGCAAAGGCTAAGGAATTTCATGACCTTAGACTAGGACTAATGACCATCAAAGATTTTGTTACCAAGTTTGTAAATTTAATGAGGTATGTACCTTACCTTAGAGAGGCAAAATCAAAAGTACACCATTTTATGAGTTGTTTTCCTCAAGAATATAAGGATAAAATTGAGTTCCTTAATACAAAGATGATGGATGAAGTAATAGGACATGCTAAATTGTGTTACAACCAGTTTAAACAAAAGACTGAAAATACAAAAACATGGCAAGAGAAGAACATAAATAACAAGTTTATGTCTCACATCGCACCAATTAAACTAAATAGGTTTAGTGGTCAAAAACAATGTGTATCAACTCAAAATAGTAGTCGACCAAGTGATTTAGTAAATAAACTAGTAATACCACCATTATAGTGTTGGGGTTGCAAATAAACTCATCTATATAGACATTACCCTTCGAATAAGAACCAACAATTTAAAGTGCATAGTTTTTAGGAAGCAATAACAATTAATGACATGGAACTATGTAATCAAAAGATTAATGCAGCCTTGGAGAATCGACAGGATGATCATCAATATTCCATGGTAGAAATTGAAGGTATGATCAATCAAAAATATGTATCTATTTTAATTGATCCTCGTGCAAGTTTAAGTTATGTTTCCCCTATTATTTTTGAATACTGTAAATTGAATAAAGTAAAACATAGTAATTCTTGGATGGTACAACTAGCCACTGGTACAAAACAAAAGGTGGTTGAGTGGGTTGATGGATGCATAATAAATATGGATGGAATGGAAACTAGTGTGGATTTGAAGATATTATCTTTTGTATCCTATGATTTAATCATAGGAATGGACTAGCTTGAAAATCACGTAGTTGTGGTGAACTGTAAAAACAAAACTTTTGATTGTGTAGATGAACTTGGACAAAGTAAAATCGTCAAGGGAATACCTCGTCGTGTATCAGTAAGGCATATTTCTTCTTTACAATTGAAACAAAATGGAAGGAAAGGTTTTGAAGTATATGTTGTTCATATAAATGAGAGTCACAACAAGACAATTGACAATCTATTAACTGATGATCTGATATTATGTAAATTCCAAGATTTATTCCCGAAATAAATTCCATGACTACCTCCTAGGAGAGACATAGATTTTACAATATATCTAGTACTTGGATCAACACCAGTATCTTAAGTGCCCTATAGAATGAGTGTTCCTAAGTTGAAATAATTAAAAATGCATCTTTAAGAACTGTTGGATAAACAGTACATTAGATCAAGTGTGTCTCCATGGGGAGCATTGGTCTTATTCGTGAAAAAGAAGGATGAAACTTTTAGGATGTGCATTGATTATAAACAACTAAAAAAAATGACAATAAAGAATAATCATCCTTTACCCCATATTGATGACTTGTTTGATCAAGTTGGGGTGGAAAAATTGTTTTCAAGGATAGATCTAAGGTCAAGGTACCATCAAGTTAGGATTAAAGATGAAGACAATTATAAGATTGATTTTAGAACTAGGTATGGACACTATGAATTCGTAGTGGTACCATTTGGCTTAACCAATGCACCGACAACATTTATGTGTTTAATGAATAGTGTGTTGAGGAAGTATTTGGATCATTTTGTTATTGTATTCAAAGAGGACATTCTGATCAATTCCAAGACAACGGGAGAGCATGAAGAACATCTAAAATTGGTTTTACAAACCTTAAGGGAGCATCAGTTGTATGTAATGTACAGTGAATGTGAATTTTATCAGAGTAAGGTGCAGTGCTTAGGAAGTGTGATCTCAGGTGAAGGAATTTCTGTAGACACTCAAAAGGTCAAATCCATTTTTGAATGGTCAGTTCTAAAGGATGTTTCAAATATCCGATCTTTTATGGGAATTGCAATCTATTACCGAAGGTTTATTGAAGGATTTTCAAAATTGTCTTACCCAAATACTTCTCTACAGAAAAAGGGATCCAAGTTTAAGTGGAATGAAAAGTGCCAGGAAAGTTTTGAGAAATTAAAACAATTGTTAACTACCACACCTATCTTAAAAGTAGTTGATCCACATAAGGACTTTGTAGTATTTACAGATGCCTCAAAGGAATGTCTATGAGGAATGTTAATGGAGGAGGGGTATGTGATTGTGTATGAGTCAAGGAAAATAGAATCCCATGAGAAAAATTATGCAACTCGTGATTTAGAATTAACTGTTATAAATCATGTCGTATGCATGTGGCGACACTATTTCTCGGTAGAATTTTTTTTTCTGAGGACTCATAATATTAGCTTTAAATATTTATTTGAACAACCCAACAATAAACACCAGGAAATAAATATCCCTGGCCTTTGGAAGTGAGTATGATTTTCAAATTCAACATATAAAAGGAAAGGAAAACAAAGTGGCAGATGCACTTAGCAGAAAGTTAAACACTATTTTAAGTAGTAGTATACAATCGGATTTAAAACGAAAAATTGTGGCAACAATACAAAAAGATGATAAATACAAGGAAATTCTTGCAAAGTGTCAAACCAATCAACTAATGAACAATGAAGTGAAATTTAGTTGCAGGAAGGAAAATTTAATCTTATATAAGAAAATAATTTATGAATCAAATGATGCAGATTTGAAAAATTTGATATTAACATAGGTACTCCAGAAACCATATTCAGGGCATCCCGATTATCAAAAGACCATAGTAGTTTTAAAGAAATGATATTTTTGGCCTAAAATGAAGACAGAAGTAGTTGAATACAGAGGTATTATATGGTGGGAGTTGTAGAACACCAGTGATTAGGGATAACCCTATGGAAAGGATCATTTAAGAACCATACATGTTAAAATAAATGGAAATGATAGTGAAAAAAATGAAACAAAATTTGAAAAGTGCACACGAGACGTATACAAGTTATGCATATTTAAAAAGAACATATTGAGTTTAATGATGGGGACAATGTCTACATAAAAGTAAAACCCAAAAATAGTTCATTCAAATGTGGAAAGAGCTCTAAGTTATCACCACGGTATTGTGGACCTTTTGAAATGATGGCCAAAGTAGGACCGGTAGCCTAACAAATTGCACTACGAGTCCACTTGAAATTACATAATGTGTTTCATGTTTCATTACTAAAGAAATATGTTCCTCATATATAACTCATGTTGTAAATTGAAATTTCATCTAGATGGAACCGGAAGGTGAGTTCCAGGTGGAACCGCTATGCATATTGAACATGAAGGAAACCTTATTGCGTACTAGAGCCATCACCCAAGTTAAAGTGAAGTGGAGGTACTTTAGTCCTCAGTAGGACACTTGTGAAATGGAAGAGGTTATGAGGAGAACTTACCCATTTCTATTTCAAAGCTAAAATGCTTGGTTAGAAAACCAAGGATGATGTTCAGTTCAAGGGGGGAAAAGATGTAAAATCCCTCCAATTTAAGTATTTGAATAATTTCGAACAATGGTGGTTGATGAATTTCTATGATTGTGATTATCTATAAGATAAAAATTTTGATAAACATCTAATGATGTGAAACATTTTTGTAAATATCATTTCAATTTTATTTTAAAAAACAAATTACTTGAGACAAATGGATAAGAGACTCCAACTATAATAACACAAATAAGAAAAAAAAAACCACGGTAAAATTTAATGTTGTCCATAAGGACAAGTGTAAATCTACTCCCAATAATGTGGGAGGTGAGGAGAGAAGCTAACACGAAGTTAGGACAAAACTCCCAAGAGTTAGGGATGAGGCTAAATTGAAAAAGAATAAAAACTACCTAAGATGGGATGATTCTCGTCTTGGTAAAACAAGGGAAATGAGACAAGTATGGTGTAAACATGACGTTTGTTGAGTACTTGTGCAAATTTTAGAGCTTGGTTGTTCAACCAAGTTCTGGAAATTACCTGCAGATGATTATTGACATTTTTAGTTTTCTATGGAATAAATAATTTGGCTAGGGGATGACGGGAAAAAGTAATATGTGGATGCTATGGTCTATGGTTGAGAGATGAAATCTCTCCTCAATTTGTCCCTAGTAAACCTTGGTTCAGATATGTATCTTTATCTAGTTTTCTTTTCATTTTTCTTCTAATGCATGTTTGGTTTGGTTGTAATAGTGAAACTTACTATAAAAATATTAAGAATAACACTTAATACTCTTTTCATTACATAGAATAATTGATAAATGATATTGTTTATAGTCATGCAAAGGAAGAACATAATATTTCATAAGATGATAGGTAGCATAAGACCATAGTTTTTATTTACTTATCACAACAATAATATGAGCAATATTTTTATTAACAATAAAGAAGTTTTTTTTACGAAAAAGAAAATTAGTGGGTATAGACTCTATGAGAAATTAAATAATACTTCTTTGTTTGAAATTGTTGCAACATTATTTTATTATTTACAGCGCACGAAAAACATTAAAAAAAGAAGAAGTTAATAGTAAAGTTTAAAATAGTTGCAACATTCTTTTATTATTTAAAAAAAACATTTAAAAAAAATTAAGTTAATAGTAAAGTTTTAATAGTACCAACAAAGTTTGAATCTGTTCGCATAATAAGATTGTTGTGGGATTGGACCACACAAAGGAAAAAAAGTTTGAATCTGTTCGCATAATAAGATTGTTCGCATAATAAGTGGAGCCAATGCTTTGCACCCGACCTCCATACGATTTTGTGTGGAATAGATCAAGACTTCAAATAGACCTAGGAGATTGTAGAAAACATACAGTTATTAGTGAAAGGTGAGAGGAATTAATGGCGCCAACTTCAAAGCAAGAGAGTACTGTATATAATCAGACCTGCGAGTAATTTTTCCATGAGTAAAAACCTTTCTCACTACTCTACACGTTGCCATGACTATTAGGTAGATGGTAAGGACGACTTACCATTAATTCTCCTTGAGGATTCATGTGCCACCACTATTGTTTAACAAGTGTAAGAGTTGTGGTTAGTATTAAACTATAAATTGTCCATTGTTCATTAACCTAATCGACATAAGTGAAATATCATTTAATTAATGGAACGTGAGAAATGTAGAATAGGTTAAGTATTTTTTGTTTAAAATAAATGGTTGTGTAACTTGAATGAGCAAGAAACTTAAATATATCCTATAGGTTTCCATTCTAGAGAATGGTAAATTATTGAGGTAATTTTTCTAAGGAATCATAACAATAATAAGATATAGGTAATTGCACTCCTCGTAGAGTTGAAGTTAGAACTAGGAATAATTAAGGTGATGAGGTTGTTAACGCGACTACAGATCACAAAGCTAAGGATCTAAGATAAGGGTTGTTACTAAAAATATTACGTAAAGAACAAAAAGAGCTCACTGGAGGTTGTGAAGGTTTGCCTTGTTGAAATTAACAAAGTTACAAATTAAAAACCTAAACTAATAATGTAAGCATGATATGTCGAACCTTACCCTCGAATAATATGGGTAACCTTATCAACGAGTTTTATGGATGAGAAAAAGTAATGAATGGTTAAAAGTGTAAATTAATGAGTATTAAGAGTAATAATATATACATAATGGATTTAATAAGAGAGGTTTTCATATTGTGAGGAGAGAGGTTTTCATATAGTGAGGGGTGAAGGCTGAGAAACATTGTAACAAATCAAGAATTATGTAAGTAGGTTTCACGAGTACCTTGAGGTTAGACCCATTAGTATAAGTATCCTAGTATATTGGTTCACTTTTCTTAACTAATGTGGGATAATATTTTTTTTATAGAGAGGTATTTATGTTGTAAACATGTTTTTTAGACTCATAAGTGTTAGGTGTATTTGAATTAGTAATTGATAGTTTTTAGGGAACAATGATCAAGGTGTATTATCCCATTAATTCAAGAGGAATCATGCAACCCTAAAAATGGAGTAAATTCATCAAAATCTAACTTAAAATATTGGAAAGATTTATTGAGAAGGACGAATGTTATGAACCAATTCTTTGTTAATGATAAAAAATCAATTAATATTCGAGTTCAAAGGGGAAACATCCTTTTATGATATATTCAATGTAAAAGATGAGATATGATGAAATAAGATGATCCAAAGAGTAGGTATCCTTGGTGTAAATATATAGGAGACAAAGCGTACAATTATAATGAAAGGGTGTAATGAAGGGTTCTAGTCTACATACAAATATAACACTAGAAATGTAATAATTTGATATTTAGCGATTAATAAGGGGTTATATATATAACATGGGGATTTTTATAAGGATTAACATTCTCTTCCCCTTCCAACAAGTGTCTTCCTCAACAATTGACTAACCAAATGTATTTTTGCATGAAAGACTCAACTTCCCATGCCCCTCTCTCCACTAGTAGGTTCTTCAATTTTACAAGGTACTTTGTAATTGCTCTATTTATTAGTTGCTTAATCCTTGTTTCAACGATTGTTTCTATTTCCAATATTATTTTTCTTTCTTCATTAATATCTGGTAAAGTAGTTTGGACTATGATCTTGTTTCTAATTAGCTTATTTAAGTAAGAAACTTGGAAGACTTGATGTACACATGAAGGTGGACGGACCTCCACTTTTAGGCCATACTTCGAGTCCATGCAAACCTTATCAGGGTCATAATATGTGGGTGCTAATTTGTTGTCCTTTTTTCGTTACTTGAGGGACATCTACTTATATTTTTGTATCCTCAGAAATACCTAATCCCCCACATCAAATTCCCTTTCACTACGATGTTGATCTACTTATTGTTTTATCCTATTTTGTGCCATAACCAAGTTGTACTTTCAATAGTTTGAGAACCTCTTTTTGGTTCCCTATGTGGTCCCCCATTGCATGAGCCCTTGTAGTCCCTTTCAAGGTTGGGATGATGGATGGATGATAATATACATAAAGTGACAGAAATGATGACATTTTTTATGAAGTATGGAAGGTTTTGTTGTACCACCATTCCTGCAAGGCAAACCACTTCATCCATTGTATTTGTTTATCATATGCAAATCGATGGATATATCCTTCTATAAGTTTATTCACAATATTAATTGTCCCATTAGATTGAGGATGGTAAGATATTTTGTGAGACAATTTAGTACTCAAACAAGAAAATAATTCATTTTAAGAATTTGGAGTGAAAACAAGATCTTTGTGCTTACAATAATTGTGGGGGCTCCATGTAATGTTTAAGCAGTTTCCATGAATTTTTCAGCTAGTTTACTTTTTTAAAAGGATGAGAAAGAGAGAAAAAATGAGCATAGTTTGTCATTCCGTCCAATACTACAATGATGACAATTTTTCCTTCATATTTGGGAAAAAATGTAATAAAATACATTGAAACTTATTCCGAACGTGACATGATTGGTATAGATAATGGTTATAAGAGACCTAGTGTCTTGAATATCTTTCCCTTACTCTATTGGAAGACAACACATTCAAACACAAACTTTTGAGAATCGATTTTATGATCTCCCCAAAAATAAATCCTTTCTGATCTTGTGGTATGTTTTCAAGAGTTTTGAATTTCCTCCTATATGAGAAGTTTGCAATTATATAAGGACCTTGTATTTGAGTTGTGAATTCTTACATAAATATAGGTGATCATGATAGCACAAAAAATATAATATTTTTAAAATGATACAACTAGGGTTGTCTTATATTTTTTAAATGATATTACATACCTCTCAATGTTGTTTCAATTCTATCATTTATTCTTCCACCTCATTAGATTACAAAATTGAAATAACACATAGTGAACCTTTTGTTTCTTCTTCATTCCCTAAACTTTCATCAACCAAAACATTATTTTTTAATTTATTGTAGATAATTTCAAAGTCATAACCTAGACTCTTTGTAACCCATTTGTTTTTCTCTTCTAAATATACTCGTTGCTCCAAGAATTACTTCAAACTATGATGTTATGTTTTACTTTGAGCTATCTTACTATTAGGTAAGGGCACCATTTATTCTATACATGTAGTATATCCAACATTTTTTTTTATAAATGTGTTTGAGTAGGTTTTGCCCTTAAAGTTGGATTCTTTCAAAGTCAAGGGCCCTTCTTTCTTGCATTAAAATTGCACCACTTACATGGCTTGATGTATCACACTCCCCAATAAATGCTTTTGTGTTGTCAATTGTGGCCAGGATAGGAGTTGTACACATATCATATTCAAGTTTTTCAAAATATTTGGTTTCTTCTTAATGCCAAGAAAATTCTTCCTTCTTTAAAAATGTTGTTATAGGTGCCGCTATTTTAACATAATTCCCTCTAAATCCTAACAATCCTCTAAGTTTCTTCAAGTTTTTGAGAATTTTCCATTCCATCATATATTTAATTTTTTTAGGGTCTACTTTTACTACTTTATGAGATACAATCTAACCAAAATATTCCAATTCTTGAACCCCAAAGACACACTTGAAAAGATTTTCATAAAATTTTTTCTCTTCCAATAGCTGTAATATTCTGTCAACATGTTGCACATGCTCTTAGCAATATATTTTGTAGATTAGTATGTCGTAAAAAATTAGTAACAAAAATTTTCTAAGGAAGTGATTGGAAATATAATTTATCAAGCTCTGAAATGTTAAAGGTGTTTTAGTAAGTCTAAATTGCATAACCAAAAAATCATAATGACTTTCATGTGTTGTAAAGGTTGTTTTGGGAATTTCTTCTTGCCTCATTATAATTAGATGATATCTTGAATGAAGGTCCATCTTTAAATAAAATTTCTTCATGCAATTCATCTAATAATTCATCAATGACACGAATAGGAAACTTATGGTTGATGGTGATTTTGTTTACTTGTCTATAATATAGACACATATGCTAAGAAACAACAGTTTTCATAATTGTCATCATTCGTGAATAGAAATAACTTTTTCTAGGTTGAATGATGTCGATGTCTAAGATTTCTTGGATCATACCCTCAATCTCACTCTTCTATGCATATGGATATCTATAAGGCCTAATGTTAGGTGGTACACTTTCTGGTTGAAAATGAATAGAATGGTCATGATCTCAAGCAAGCGCAAGACCCTTAGACATTTCTCCAAACACCTTGGAATTATATTTGCAAACTATTTGGAGATCCAATGGAGCATATGACATAGATGTCTAAACATCTAACTAGCATAATTGTGCAATTACACCATGGTGTCCATTTTTTAGTAATTTTTTCATGCTGTTAGAGCTTATCACCTTAAACATTCTCCATTTGATACCTCTAAGCTTAATTTCCTTTCCTTATAAGGAAAATCTCATGAAAATGTATTGAAAATTAAGGGCCATTTTTCCCAATGATTGTAACCATTGTACCTCTAATACAACATCAACACCACTCATTTGGATGGAAATCACAAGACTATCAAAAAATGCTCCCCCATATTGATCTTAATACTACAAAACTTCCCATAACAATTTATGGTACAACCATATGGAATCATTACTTGAAACTCTGGTGTTAGATATACAAAACAATTGATATATTTTTCTAATTTATAATTGATGAAGTTATGGGTGCTACTAAAATCAATGAACGCTTTTACCTTTTTCTTTTTGTTATATCGTTGATATTGAGGATTTGTGGAGTAGTAATGTTGGGAAATGCATGGAAATATATCGTTGGAGTAATATCTTATAGATATAGATGTTGTGATCATTTAAATTCTTCATCTTCTTTCTCTTCATAGTCTATGTAGAATAATTTATTCTTATCATATTTATGCCCCTTACTGTACTTGCTCTCATAATTAAAACATAGTTTGTTTTCTCTTCGTTCATCTATTTATTGAGGTGTCAACTTTGGAATTTGATTGAGGCTAGTAGAGGGAACATGGTTCTCTCTAAAGTTGTTAGAGGCCACCCTTATAGAAACTATGTTTTTTTTTTCCACTTTTTTTTCCATATTTAGAGATTTCTATAGGGATTTGGGTTTGAAGAGATTCACCTCATGTTGAATTGTCTCATTTAAAGTGTCCATAAAGACATCTAATAAATTATCCTTCAGAATGTTCTTTACCCCGAAATTGAAGTTTTCAAATTGTTGAATGTGTTTTGTAATTGGACCTTTTTTTTCTAAGATTTATCAATTGAATAAAAAATGTATTGCTCTTAATATCCCCATAATGTGGTATCAATTCATTTATAAAATTGGACCAAGAGATAATAGAATTATTTTTTTCTTTCATAATACCATTGATACAAAACAATTGATGA
This sequence comes from Picea mariana, assembly GCA_032191745.1. Taxonomy (NCBI): domain Eukaryota; kingdom Viridiplantae; phylum Streptophyta; class Pinopsida; order Pinales; family Pinaceae; genus Picea; species Picea mariana. Next base: position 34,989 of record JASDQU010248519.1, read on the forward strand.
TTTTCTAAATATAAGGATGCAATAGGTACCTTTTTTAATATTGGCACTTGGTCTAGATAAAAAAATTGATCCATCTAGAATATCTATGTTAAAGGATCTTTACCATCATAATTCCTCACATTGATCTTTGGAATGAAGTAGTTCATTGATGATGACTTGAAGCCTCGATGATGTGGATATTGAAGTGACGAATAAGCTACATTTGCAAGATTGCCTTGCATTTTGTTATCTATGCTATGGACTCTCTCATCTAAAGCATGTAAGATAATGGAAAACATGGAATTTTAAAATGCTAACATATTATTTTCCATATCCTCCTAATTTGCATCCATCTAATTGCCATCCATCTTGTTTTCCATTTGCATTTTTTTTTAAGGTGTTCCTCAGAATGTGATAAATCCACTAGTTTCAACAATGTTGGCAAAAAGGCCCGTAATAATTTATCTGTTTTTCTTTTCGGTGTCATATATATTTCGTGTCCTAGATCGCTCCATCGTACTTATGGGCGTGGGAATAAAAGGCTTCTTCCTTTCGCAT
>JASDQU010248520.1:1071-13809 GCA_032191745.1 Picea mariana
TGTGGGATACATTAAGGCCCTCCTGTGACGAGTCTTTTCCTGTCGACTTCAACTCATTATCCAGGAATTAGACTTAGAAACTAATTGGTACCTTGGAACTTGCATGCCTTAATGGCAGGTTTCCTCACTTTCGACAGTGAGTTTTCATTATCGATCTCTAATCGAGAGATTTCGTCGAGTGTTCGACCTCAGCTCATTGATTCACATTCGTTGGATTGTACCAGAGTACCTTGGGATTCATTGACATTAATGGTGATTTCCCTTGCACTTGTTAATGGTATACACTAATGACTAGTAATCAAGTGGTTTCTACCATGTCTGACTTCAACACATGTATTCGCATGGTTAGATTCGTACTATAGAGTGATAGAGATGAAGACCCTGGATATTTTTCTAACAGATCTAGGTTGCGTTGGAGTATATTTAGTGTATTGTTGCATAGATCCACATTGTATGTCTGGTGGCTATGTTCAAATTTGAGTATTTAACACATAGATCCACAGTGTATTTTTGGTGGCTATGTTCAGATTTGAGTCATATTGGCATGGATCCACAATGTATGTTTGGTGGCCATGATCTATCTTACTTGACATGGATCTTCGCATGTCGGCATTTATGCTTTGAGTCATTTGCATTCTGAGTATGGGAATTCCTACCTCAATGATGATATATTATTGTACTATATTTCCTTGTTTGTTGGCAGGTTTCTGACTGACTGTTCCTTGTTCCCTACACACACTCAACAATGTATTTCAGCTATCACTCTGCTCTAACTTCATACTTTGGGGGGCTCTCTGTTACACATTATTTTCGTCATCCCTATGACCGTTAATGATGTAAACCTATCTGTTTCCTTCAGAGGGGTCGGTGGCTTGAGTTCCTGAAGAGAGAATGAAAAAGAACTTTTCCTGAGAAAAGAAGTTGCATTTCCCTATGTAAAAACCCTATAAAAAAGGAAGTTCGCAGGATGCCTATGTATTAGGGTGCAAGAATGCTTGATTCTCGCAGGCTTCCCACACTTAGGGTGCGAACTGTTCACAGGTTGCACTATAAGCAGGGTGCAAGAATGCTTACATGTGGGAAAAACGAGCGTTTTCTCGAATATTCTAGAAGGAGAAACTTCCATGGTGAGGTGGCATCCAAATAGTTTGGATCTTACTCGCTTTCATGATTTAGTGGGATCATCCTAACCTCCTCACCTTGTCCTCTTCAAATTATAAAAGGAGAGGAGCTCTCATGGAGAAAGTTATCTTTGGTTGGTTTGGAGTTATTAGCTTGGTTAGAGTGACTTTGGGATTTGCTTTGTCAAGATAGATTGTGAGTAGCTATCGGATCCATGGTCTCAGAATCCTTGGATCAAGAAGTGTGTGGGGAACAAAGGACAGTTGGAAGGGACCTTACGACATCAAGGCCATGGTTGTAATCTCTCTTTCACATTTAATATGATACAGTAATATGATTCTTTCCTATAAAGCTTGTTGTGTTTTATTGTACTATTCCTTGATCACATACATAGGTTTATATACAGTCTGAGTGGGCCTAATGGTTAAGAACATGTGTTTCCTCTTAAGAGGTCACAGGTTCAGATCCAGAGGGGGGTAGGGTATGTATACCTTCGTAGACTTTACCAGTCAAATCGCTGGGCGGAGGGAGGTCCCTTGTCCCACAAACAAGGGGGTCTCATACACCAATTTGGTGTGCTGGCTTGGCCGTGACCTTAAAAATAGATTATTATTATTATTATATTGAGTTTATGCCATTACTATCACTTTGGTTGGTTGTGTTCTTTTGCAGGTTCATCATTGTATGAGCGTTGGAATGGAGCTAGGATGGCGATGGCGAGAGAAAGCGACATTTAAACGGTATGTCACTCATTCCTCTTTAGTTAGTAAATTCAATATCTAAAACTTAAGGAAAGCATCATGTTCTGGTGTGTTTTGTTCTAGATCCAGGTGGATCTAGGGAGATCAGTTAGTGTTTGCACCTACCAATTTGTCCGATAACACTTGGTCCATATGTGGGACATGGAACAATAAGTATTTCACATGGGTGTTCAGGTCCTTTCCTTGGACATTGAGGATATTTACTTTCTGACAGGGTTATCCCATCGTGGGGCACATGTGACTCTGAAAAGGGGTCGATGTGGTGGCTTGCCGATGAGCGAGTATATCCGTCGACACTATGAACCTGACGCCGAAAAAGTGGTTATCCGAGGTGTGTGGGATTTGACTCTCAAAACCATCCTCTTTACCATTGCATGGATGGCAGGAATCACGTCGCTGCACATGGCACTCCAAAGTTATTTTCAATATTCCATTGAATGTCTGGAACCTCAAGTATTCAATTGGTGTGACGGTGTGCTCCATGGTATGAAGACACAACTCACTAAAAGCAAGGGAGGAGACCTAAAGAAGTTTAGGTATGGGTCCATTTTGGTGTCTTTCTTCTTAGAAAGAGTCCCTCATTTACGGCTACAGGTAGAGTGGGGAATACCATCCCCACAAGACCCAAGAATGAAATGGTGGTGTGACTTTATGGCTTGGCACGTAGCAGGCCCTATTATCAAGTATAATGATGCATTTTTTGACTGGTTAAGGCCCCAACTCTTGATGATTGATGATTATGCGTATGTCGGCCTGGACTTTCATGGTGATCCCAACTTGGCTCTCCCTGAGGGATTTTAGTGGGAAGATCTAGGTAAGAAATACATTTTGTTCTTTATAGTGTTTTGTGGTTTTTAGGATATTAGATTTTTCTGTGTTTTTGATCTAAAGACTAATCAGATACTTTTGACTATGCAGATGTAGGGCCGCATCGACCTTCGGTCACATATCTGATTCAGAGGTGAGGAGAGGCATGTGTGGTAGCAGGGTGGGATGTCAATGACTATGAGGCGATGGAGCAGAACTTAGAAGCCTTGACAACAGGCGTTCCCGATATGTCGATCAAGGAGGTCCCAAGGCATTATCAATGCCATACTGTAAGCATGTCCAGCTCACTTAGTTGGTTACTTTGCAGGGTATCACAGGCAGTAGTGTGTTATCACAAGCAGCATCCATGATGTTATTTCGAGCAACATCTATGATGCTATTTTGTAGGAGCCATGGGCTCTATATTTTGATATTTTGGTCCTTGGATGGAAAACACTCTTTTTATAAAACATTTTCATTATATATAGACATGAGGCTTCTACCGGCTTACTCTTCTTTTATATACAATGTGTAATGTGTGACTGGATTTATAACGTTCCAAGAGGCAAATTCATAGAGATACCCATAACAAAGTAGGACTTCAGATAGTGTAGACATTACTTAACTGAAGCACTACTAGTTGCGAATCAAGTTGTACATCGAAGTGACGAATCCCAAGTGAGATAGCATCGGTCAATAATTCAATGACTGTGCTATATTCTGTGATATTATTGGTTGCACAACTGAGGAAAACACCTTGTAAACTGATAAGCTCGTTGGTGGGTGCATAGATTTCCCAAGCAGCAGAAGCTAGGTTCTAAGTACTACGGCTAGCACCATCGATGAAGCCAATATAGGGTAGAGAATATGTCGACATCTGTAAACCAAGCACAATGCAAGGTAAGTAGTTGGGGGTCGAAACCAAATAATGAAAAACACACAAAAGTAACACACAAGAGTATGGTATAGTAAAAGTACAAGCACTCACGCAAAGAGAGTCTAAGCATAGTACTTCTTCAAGTAAAGCCCATTTCTGGGTTCACTCAAAGGAATGCCATCATAATCTACTAATTCGTAAGCTCCCTTCTCTAACACTCATTTGATGATATATGGACCATGCCACATAGCTTTGAATTTTCCAGCTCCTAGTATATCACGATCTTGTTCATAGAGGAGAACTAGATCTCCCTAAGAGAAAACACACGGCTTGACATGCTTTTCATATTGGGCTTTTATGCGTTTCTTCTAGGTTTCAATAACTAGGGTGGCATCACAACAGGTCTCATCTAATTGCATAATATACAATAGACATTCCTCTTCGATAGAGGTTTTTGGGAGAATTTCGATGGCTAGCTTCAAATATGGTACTTCACATTCAATCAGGAGAACGAATTCAATGTCGTAGACTAGTTGAAAGGAAGTAAATCCTGTAGCAGACTTCACAGACGTCTGATAGGCCCATAATGTCGAAAACAACATTGTGTGCCAGGTGGTCTTATGGATTCCTATTATCCAATGAAGCATAGTGATAAGGATTTTATTTATTGCTTCAACTTGGTCATTGGCATGTGGATAGTAAGGGGTTGAGTTTTCATGTCGAAAACCCAACTTGTCGGTAAGCTCAGACATCAGAAAGTTTCGAAAATGGCTACCGTGATCAGTAATGATAGCTTGCGGGATCCCGAATCGAGTAATAATATGATTAGATATGAAAAGGGTTGCAGTGTTCCCAGTATTGTCGAAAGTAGGCATCGCCTCAGCCCATTTCGTGAAATAATCCACGGCTACGATAATGTATCCATGCCCCCCGACCGAGTGAGGGTTACATGTCCTGAAATCGATACCCCATTTTGCAAAAAGTCCGACGGAAACTATAGGGTGTAAGGGAGTAGGATGCAATATTATCTTGTTGTTGTACGTTTGGAAAGCATGGCATTTTTGGATGGCAGTAATACAGTCTTTGAATAAAAAAGGCCAAAAATACCGTGCTCGTAAGATGTTTTTGGTAGTAGCATACCCAGACATGTGACCACCACATGATCCAGAGTGGGAGTCATTCAAAGCTTTCTTAGCTTCATCATAGGTGAGACATCGTCGAAAAATGGAGTCAACCCCATGACGATAAAGAGTGTCACCAAGGATAATGTACTGACGAGCTTGGTAACGTATGTGATGACGGTTGGTGCTAGAAAAATCAGGCCAGAAAGTCTGAGTTTTGAGATAGATAAAGATATCCCCATACCAAAGGTCATCAGAACCGATCAGAATAAGGGATTCGTCGGGTAAAGAATCCTCTGCTACATTCTTTGTCTCGGTGCAGGGAAGGTCACATATCAATTCGGCAAACACCAAGGATTTTTTAGACTTAGCGCATTCGAATTCTAATTCAAAATCTTGGAGAATTACTATCCATTTGGAGTATTTTCCCCTTAGTAATTGGTGTGTAAGAATGTGTTGCATGGGGTTGCAATTAGAAATTACAGTGGTCTTGCGTAATAAGATATAGTGACGAAAACATTGGATAGCTTGAACAGCTGCCAAGGCCATTTTTTCAACATGTAAGTATTTGGCTTTAGTAGTCGTGAGACTCTGACTCAAATAATAAATGGCATATTCGTTGTGTGAATCATCTTCTTGGATGAGAACCACGGTGATGGTTGAGTCTAAAGCAGTTAGATAAAGGAAGTAATCTCGACTATAATCGGGTGGGAAAAGTAACGAGGTATGGGTTAAAGTCAGTTTCAAAGCTTTGAAAGCTTTGTTGGCAGTGGAATCCCATACGATCTCAGAACCTTTCTTTAGTAGTCGATTAAATGCAAGAATTAATTGAGCATAGTTTTGGATGAAACGACGTAAAAAAATTTCCTTCCCTTGCAAACTTTAAAGCTGGTAAAGTGAAGAAGGAGGAGGGAGATTGAGGATTGCCTCGACCTTCAAAGGATCAACCCTGATCCCCTAGAGTGACATGATAAAACCTAGAATTCGGTTGGATTCCACACAGAAAAAAAATTTGTGTGGGTTTAAGCGTATACGGTAGAACCAACAATGAAGGAAAATGGATCGGAGGTGTGTCAGATGGTCACTACGATGCATGGAATGTGTCGGTAGGTCATCTAGATATGGTTGTAGAATGTTCTTAATGTCATGAAAAGCATAAGACATGGCATGTTAAAAAGTCGCACTGATGTTCTTTAAACTGAAGCATAGTTTTCAGTAGGCAAAGGTGCCCCAAGGACAAATAAAAGCAGTTTTGTGTTGATCCACTGGAAATATGTTGATTTGATTATAGCCAAAGAAACCATCCATTAAAGAGAATATTCCACTCTCAACGCAATCATCGACGATCTGGTCAACAAAAGGGGTGGGAAAGTTGTCCTTAGGACAAGCTTGATTTATATCCCTATAATCGACATAGACATGATCGTACCTTGTTTCTTGTTAACCAGAACAATATTGGATACCCAATCAGTTAAAGCCACATGATAAATAAAGCCATCTTTAAGAAATTTTTTGACTTCAAGCTTAATAGCAGCTTCTTTACGGGGGTGGACCGGATGAAGTCTCTTCCGGATGGGTCTAGCGCTCAGGTATGTCTTAATTTTGTGGACAACAATATCAGGGTCAATACCCGGCATTTCTTCATAGCTCCAAGTGAATATGTCACAAAACTCTTGGAAAAGTGATTTATAGGCAACAACCTCGTCAGTAGAGCACAAAGCTCTGATGTGAACATTTTCAACAACTCCAGGTTTAATGGATATGTCGAGGGGGATGGTGGGCAAAATATTACTTAAGTTCCCTTCATACAACACATCGTGTGACGAATTGGGAACAAAGAAAATGATAGCAACAGTCGACGGGGTTGAGATCCGTTGGTAACTCTCGATGGTGTGTTGTTCGAGGAAGAGAATGGGATGATGATGTCCATCATCCCAAGGGTTGTCTTCCATCGACATAAATGACATAATAATTTCATTTGTAGGAAAAACAACGTGGAATGGGTCAGGAGACGAATCACCAAGAGAGGGGGTGAAAGGGGTTGCTGATTGAATGGCTTGATAGGCAAATTCAACCAAACTTAAAGGCATTTGGTTGTTGTAGTGAGGATAATCACCAGGTTCAGGTATTACCCATGGTTTGGAATATGGGTGAGTTTGGCGAACCGAGGTGGAAATTATGTTGATTGAGGCAACCAAAGGAGGTGGAACATCAGGAGGTGGGATTGCGAATGTGCCCATCAGAGTGAAATCTTTAAGTAGGCCCACACCAACATTCTAATACCTAGGATGTGTTTTTGTGATAAAAGGGACGTTTCTAGTACGGGTGTCAGAGTTGAAAAAGGCTAGTTGGTCGACAATGATGACCTTTCCTTGATGTGGAAAATGTAAAATGCAGAAAAGGGTAGAAACAATGGCGTGCATCATGTAAATCCATCTACGGCCAAGTAAGAGGTTATAATCGAGAGGTGCATCAAAGACCTCAACTTCAACATTGACAAATTTGCCTCCCAACGTAATAGATAATGAAGGAAGTACATCGTAGGGTTTAAAGACAGAGCCATTAATGGATTTTAGGGTATTATGTGATTCAGTAAGAGGAGGAGAGTCGATGGCTTTGCAACAGGAAATAGACATTACACACGTGGAGGCAACCTCATCAATAATATTCCTACATATGTTCTTATCGGAGACAACAACTTGTATTTGGAATGCTAGTTGAAGGGGGAGTCTCGGAATGTGATCTTCGAGGTCAAAAATTATCAAATTTGTATCTGTAGGATCAATTACATTGATAGCCTTTAGCAGTGCCTTCCATTGAGTAGGGAAACTTTGGAGGACTTCGAGAGCCTACATCGCAGAAGGTGCTTACTCCAGATCTTCTACAATACTGTAGTTCTGAGCAGCACATGCAGGAGGGTTGAAGGCGAACTTTCGAACAACACCCTTTGAGGGAGGGCGAAGAAATGTATCGAGACTCAGTCGTTCTAGATGAAGAGGACCGTTGGGAGGTGAAGTTGAAGGAGGTTGTTGAACCAATGAAGGTGGTATATCGTCAACCTTCTCTTTTGAGGAAGAATAATCTTTGGCTCGAGTGGTCAGTGTAACGTCATTCTTTCTAGAATCACCAGTACACATGAGTACATAAGAAGTAGTGGAGGGAGAGGGTTGGTCATGGATGACTAGTTAGGCTTGTTGTTGAGAAGGGAAAGGCTGAGACAAAATGGTAGGTGTGGGAGGTTTCGCGGTCCCTTAGAGGAACTTAGTAACCTCAGCCCGTCTTGGACAATCTTTCGTATAGTGATCATCACCACAGATAAGGCAAGGGTATCAGGGTTTGCGCTTATCGTTATCATTAGCAGGTTAGGTTTTGGATTTCTCAGACTCTGGGTTTTTTTTATCCTCCTTATTCTTACCCTTCCATTTTTTAGACTTATTCTTTCTGGCAGGGGTAGATTGAACAGAGTTAACCTCAAAGGTTTTTTCGGTGGGAGGAGTAGGAGATGGAGCATTTTGAACATTATAAGCATTAGACTTGGGGTTGGTGGGAGAGGCTTTCGTATTTTGAGGTTGAGCATGGAAAGTGCCAATCACACCATCATCCGCATGAGAAGCAGCAGGGGTAGTTAAAGTAGCAGTAGTAGAAGGGTGAGGTGCATCAGGGAGTAAGTCATAAATAGTACCTGTTTGTGAATAAAAGAGGTCGAGGTACTGAGTGCGACTGATAGCCTGTTCTTCGGTGACAACTCCACCCATGGAAATATCATGAGATATCTCATTCATGAATGATTTTGTGAACCACTCTACCAATAACTGATCGGGAAGATCTAGTTTGATCAAACGTTGTCTTCGTCTCCACTCATGAATGTGATCAGAGATGTGAGTGGCCTTAGTTTGTTTGAAGGAACTCAATATCTCGGTTCTTGTTTCATAATGGATCGGTAATTGGTAGTGTGTAAAGAAAGACATGTCTAAGGTATTAAAGTCTATGAAGAAACCTCGTGGTATTCCTATATACCACTTTGCAGCCAAACCCATGAGAGTTCGTTGGAAGAGTCGTAACCGAATGGAATCATCCATCAAAGAGTTGGATGAACACCAAAGGTGGAAATTCATGACATGGTTGTTCGGGTCCTCTCTTGATTTACCGTCAAATTTTGGAATGTCGAATGGTAAGTTGGCCAGAATAGCGGGCCAGTGGGGAGAATGTAGGATAGGATCATTCAAGATTCTAGACAAATCAGGTAGATCCAAAGTGGCTAAAAAGGGTAATTGTCTATTCACCGGAGGGTACTGGTGACTTTGGGGAGGGAGTCTCGTTGGTATACCAGTAGGACCATAAGTAGTTTGTATGTGAGGTGAAGGTCCTAACAGATTTGAATGTGTGTGCGGAGGCATGTAGCCCATATGGTTGTACTGGTTGGGGTTGGTCCCTTGGGGAGGGACACTAGGTTGAACGTTTGAACTCCAAATGGGATTGGAAGAACTGAGGTATGACTAGCCCGAACTAGGGGGTATAAAAGAGCTAACTTGAGGTTGTTTCCTCTAGATGATTGTGGATTTCCTTGAATTAGAAGATTCCAATACTGGGCTAGTGATTCGGGGATGTTTTTTCCATACTGTGGATTATATCCTCCGAGTGGGGGTTGTCCTTCAGGCGAGGATGATGCCCCAATTTGGGTTTTACCTCCAAATTGATTTCCCCCCCCTAGGTTATATTGTCCCCCAATAGGAATCTGATAACCAGAAGTGAATAACGAAGTAGAAATTCCAAAGGTAGTAGAGCCACTGGGTTTGAATCCTCCTTTAAAAGGTGGATAAGCCCCTCTAGAGAGGAACTAGGATGGTGTCGGAATAGAACCAGAATTAGCATTATACCCAGGAGGAGTAAAGACTCCAGAAGCTCTAGATGGAACTTGGGTAGGAATGGGGATAGAACTATTCAAGGCATTATACCCAAGAGGGAGTGGTGGGATTTGTATAGACAAATGCAGTGTACCAATAGGAGGTTGGCTAGCCACCGTGTTCCCAGTGGGGATAATCATAGTGTTTGGGACCATTGTGGAGTGGGCCTGATGAAGAGGGATAGTTGAGCTAGGACAAGCCTCTGAACCAGCGAAGAAATAACAACTTGTACTATTAAAATTATCTAAAGGTATCGTAAATGTAGTAGATGTTCTGGGTGGTTCAGAAACAACAGGTATCTTAGCTTCTTCCTCTTAGCTAGGAGGACTTCGTCTAGAAGTCAAAGTTCGAGATATGTCAGTGGTCCAAAAAGGATCCTCATTTTCAAGGCCAGCAAGGATTCTAGTTGGTATTCCAGAAGTTTCAACAACAAGTTTTCCGGATGAGTTTAATCAGAGAATACGTCTCTCGTATCCAGGAGGTAAGCAGAAAGCATCCAAAGAATCAAAAACGATTCGAAAACTTTCTAAAAAGTTAATTCTCTCCACTTGTGAAGGTATGTGGTCCTAGATCTCACTCTATTGAGGAGAGTCCTCCTGTGGATTAGGGAGCAAGGGTTGGGAAACTTTCAGATATTTTGGAGGTAGTCCTATCATCCTACCTGAACGACGTGGAGGGTCACTATTAGCTTAACCAAAATTTTTACGAAAAACATATATGGCCAACTATGTAAACAAACAACACTCGCTAGTAGAATCTAGGAATCAAAACCAAGCAAACAAAACCTTCTTATTCTGAAGTCACTAGTTGGTGATGAAATCCAATGTCGCAAAGTCAATATAAGAAGGGGTTGGGCTAGGGTGGAAAAGTTACGTTGACAACCTGCTTAACGGACTTACACCTTGGTGCAAGATCCCACACATAATCGTGGGTATACCCTCCAAGGAGCCTAAGTGAGTCTGGCCAACATCAATTCCAAGTATCATGAAGACTTGCCCCTCCATAGTCACCTCATGTAAGACCCTAAGAAGATAGGAAACTAAGGCTACCAAAAACAAAATGATGCTTTCGGACACAGTCGATAATCCGATCCACATGCAAGGGCAGGGTATCTAGCCAAAAATCAACTTGAGAGGCTTCCACTCATCATTGTGGGCATACCTTCAAGCGACCCCCATAATACGTGCATTCTCTACACTGAGATCAACAAAGCAGGGTGAGTAACTCTGGCGATATCAATGAGACCTCACGTTTAACCCTTGTGTGAGAAGGGATTCTCAGAACAAAATGTTGCAAATGGAATTTTACACTCCCTATCACACAATGCTATTGTGTGTTTTGTGGTTTGTAGAGTGTGTCTCACTGCCTATTCCAAAGCTCTAGCCTAGCTAATGTTGGTGTAAAAGAGCCCTAGAAAAAATTACTAGTTAAGTTTTAGATTTTCACAATATTTTTAAAGGTTGTTGTTACTCAAGAGGGAGACGGGAATGAAACCGATTTTGTGTAAGACTTTGACCCAAAAATATGCAAATAGAAATGAATGATGCAAATTTTTGTTCAATGAATTCTATCTACAGCACGGAGAAGGTGTTTCCAGAATAATGTAGACTACGAAATATACTTCCTTTTTCTTTAAATGAACACAATTTCTAACAACCAATAAACAATGAAGTTCTTCAATGTTCTCTTCTCTTAAATGCAATAAATTTTCTTATGTATGATTATTCAAAAGAATGGATAACCTCAAATTATTCCTTTCTAAGACCAGACCAAGGGCATGGTAGAGAAAAGATAAGAAATCCAAGAAAATTTTTACCTTCAACAAGCACCCAAATCGAACTTTCAATGAAGACAAAAATAAAAAATGACGAGAAAGTATTTCCTCACATGCAAATGAGGAAACAACTTCTCAATAATCAAGCAATCCATACTACGTAATCAATCCAAAACTTCAAATCCAATCCAATATTTTTAATTGAACAAGCACTCAGATAAAGGCTCCGAGATTATACCCTTGTTGTTTAAAAACAAAAAATGAAAACTGGAAAATGACTAAGAGAGGTGTTCGATCTCTGAAAACCAATCAACAACATGTTAAGCATAAGAAAATAGTCAAACATTTCCTAAAAAATTCCCCCCCAACTGACTAAAGAAAAATTGGGCATCAATAGAGGCCAAAACCCCACTCAAAAATTTCACATACGTCGTCAGAGGCTAGCAACACATCACAATGCATAAATCTAGAGTTTCTACAGGCCAGAAATAGATAGGGTGCAGAAATTACGCATTGAAGAAAATAGCTAGGGTGCAGAAATCAAAGGTTTCCGTAGGCTAGGTATAGGGTGCAGTGCGAACATGTCTGAAAATCAATGAAATTTGAAAAAAAGGTAAAAAATCTATGTGAACTTTCAAACTCAAAGAGTCTGAATGGATCTCCCACAGACTCAGAGACTGAATTCAGATAAGAAAGAGTAGGAAAAAAAGAATGGCCAACAAAAAACCACAATCAAGTCGTATCCCCAGTGGAGTCGCCAATTTTGTTATTGGATAAATCGGTAAATGCGGACATAAACTAATCTCCCTAGATCCACCTGGATCTAGAACAAAACAGGACATGACATGATGCTTCCCCTAAGTTATAATCATTGATCTAAGTGTCAAAGAAGGAATTGATGACTTACCTTTGAGATTGCTTCCCTATATCTTTGTTGTTCCCGCTTCACTTCGGTGCTCTTGTGACACCAGATCTGCAATGATACAAACCAACCAAAGTGAAAGAAACTATGATAGATTCAATGAAAACTTAGACATGTGATCAAGGAGTCATGTAATAAAATGAGAATAATTTTATGGGAAAGAAACATGCCACTATATTATATTGAATAAAATTGGAAGATACAACTGAAATGCCTTGATGTCGCAAGTTCCCTTTTAGTGGTCCTTCGTTCCAACACACACATATATTCATTCTAGATCTTGCATGAAGGTGATCTTCAAAATCTTGATGGGTGAATGCAGACCTCAAGCACCAAATGAAATAGTATTCTTCACACAATCTCCAGCCTATTCTTCCAGCAATCCTTTGCTCAACTTTGCTTAACTATGCTTAACCTTTTCCATGAGAAGCCCATTATTATATAGGAGAA
>JASDQU010248523.1:1491-13377 GCA_032191745.1 Picea mariana
TAGATCAGGTGAAACACGATATTAACATACTTCAGAATTACGCAATCTATTTCATTCATCTCATTGTACAAATAAATTTAGATACAACTTCAATGTATTAAGGATCTGCCATATCACATAACAACACATACAATGTCTACCCACCCAACCTATCCTGCAAGTTTAGGACCTCCAAGACACATAATCAACACTCAAGTCTAGGATTCATCCAATTGATTTTGACCATTTAAGGTCTCAAGACTGGCAACTATTCTGAGGAACAAGGAAGTATCCAATTCCCATATCTTCAATCCATTCCCAAGTTCAACTATAATTTCCAGCATTCTTAACTACATTTTCTTCAACACGGAAATCTAGTAACATGATCACCACTTCATAACACAAATGCATACTATTACAATAAGTCATCATCTTACTCATTTAAAGGATAGGAAGAAATTCAATAAAATCAAGACATAAACTTAAACAGTAAAACAGATACCTTCAACAGGAAACCTATTAAAAATGACAATTTCAGCCTTACTCAAGTTTACTTGGAATAAGTGTGGAAACCCTCCATGGTACAACCATGTAGGTATATATATGAATTCCAAACAATTAAAAGGAGAAAAAGAAGATAGCTCTCGAAAACAAGAGGGAATCGTAAGGACACTTTGTACTTCCTGAACTAACAGATACTATGATGAATAACTTTTGCAATCATGCAAAATTCTATTCTAAGAAAGAGTTGAAAATTTTGTAAGAAACTTGAAGTTTCTCTTATGGGTGTCACAGTGCAAACACTTCCAGAGCCAACTCCAGAAATGTGTACACGGGCCCCATTAAGGCCCAAAATTCAGAAGAAACAACATCCAGTGCATAGAGGCTACTCAAGGCGGGCGGAGGCCTTCAATTTCAAAAGGATAAAGCTTAGGAGAGACAATGTGAACTTTCATAAGGGAGGCGCAAAAGTGTGCACACAACAAAAGAGTTCATAGTTCAGGAGAGAAAATGTGTGCAGGGTTCAATTGAGGAAACAAGGGTGTGAAAACCGTTTGAAAGAAATAAAGGATGAGATCTTATCGTGAGGAGTTGAAATCCCCATAATTGTCCGATCAAACAGGAGTAGTGTACTGGTTAAACCCTGACACCTTTGGGCTTCATCACTTCGGCATATCTGAGTTATTTACTTTAAGAGAGCCCTGAAGCCTGAAGTCGTGAAGTGAAAGTACACCATAGATTGATGAGTGATTACTAGTCGTTGGATCCTCAATATTTCGATGATTTGGTGAGTTTGGTTTGTAACTGTAAAGAGTTAAGAAATCTCGAAGCTCCGAAGTCTCGGAGTGAATGGTAGTCGTAGATCTGGTGATTGATCATAGGTCGTTAGATCTACGAACCTTCGTTCTTTGGAGGTTCGGTAATTTGGCACTCCAGCATAATTAGAGTCAATAATTTAAAGGTTAAAAAACTCTTGAAGCCCCGAAGTCCAAAATAAACCCTAACAATATGATGATGGAAAGATGTGAGTCATAGATCTCTGATTTATTCGAGATTCAACTCTCCAGCTAAGTTAAGGTGTATGTGCTAAGGATTAAGAGAATATTGAACTTCTGAAGTCCTAGAGTGAAGGTCAGCCATAGATCTACCAATTGATCAAGGACCCTTAGATACGTTAGAACTCTAAGCCTTTGTCCTTCAGAGGTTCGTGAGTTCAGCTCTCCGGAGGAAATGAGTTGTTGTTTGCAAAAAGTGAGGAACTCCCGGAGTTCCAAATTCTGGAGTGGACGACAACCGTTTATTTAAGGAGGAGTGTAAGCTATCATATCTATGAGTCCTTCAGCGGTTCGACAATCCGGGTGAAACATTATAAGGTTGTGAAAGTGGGAAAAACCCTGAAGCCCAGAGTTCTGGAGTGGATCTCCACTGTAGATTCTCGCGTGAGGAGAATCTCTATCATCTGTTAAATTAAGTTATTAAAGGTTAACGAAGGAAGGTGGAAGAGTAGGGTTAACCTACAACTGTCAGTGAACTCATCTTATGACCGAATTCGGTCGATAACACTCTGGGTGGAAAAGAGTGTTGTAGTTGAAAAACCTCCAGAGCACGGAAGCCCTGGAGCTCTGAATAGCACCCTTTTTGGCTAGCGCAGGGTTCTAGCCCGAGGTCACATGCATAACTTGACAAGGAAAAAGGACTAACGCCCAAGATTTAAGTAAGTAAAAATTCCCAAAAACCTTCACACAAACATCCCAAGATCCCAAAATTTTGGATTTATAGTATTAATACAAAGATACTCCATGTTGCTAATAAATCCAATTTTATCAATGTATTTAACAGAGAAACTCATAACAATTCGGATTTAAACAAAATCAACAGAGTCCATAATACAATGAAATTGAATTGACATACGCGTTAACAGGAAACTGATACAAAGTTTCGGATCTAAAATGAGATTCAACAGAGATCCCATCATTTGAATCAATTTCGATTTAAATGAAATTTGACAAAGAAACTCATGATATAATTTCGGAACTAACTCCTTGGGTTACCAACGAACAATGCATTGTTAAATTTCTAAATAATCTCAACTAGAAACTCTGTCATTCAAACTTCAAACATGGATAAAGTATAAATTTTTGAACATAGACCATACACAATATAAATTATAATTCCACAATGAGGATTAAGCCATCCCAAATTAGCGAGTAGAAAACATCTGGAATTACAATGAAATCTTAAATATAAACATTGTAATTATCATTCGTTTGGAAAAAATTATAAATTAAAATATAACTCTGAACTAATATTCATTGACAACAATTGTAACAATTAGCATTCAGGGTTCCAAATGATTCTACAATGACCCTATCAGTCTAACATACTACTACACTAGTGCTACAAATAATTTAGAATATAAAAATATCAGGACCAAATAATGTTGCGTAATGAAGATGCCTTCAAGGTCTTGTGCTCCTTCCTTTCTTTCACTTGTTAATCACAACAACTTCACTAGTACCTACCATCCAATGCTAGGGGTACTCTTTGATGCTCGATGATCCACCTTAGCACACGCCAGCTAATTAACACGTGTGGTTCGCATTCAAGGAAGGAGAGACGTTGCCCTCTAATTTTTTCCTCGATAATCCAAGGCATGATCTAGGCATTAATTGAAGACAAGCTAGAAGATGCAAATCGTGCTTTCACAGAAGTTGGAGATAAGGTCACCATTAATAATCTGACGGCAGAAGGGATCTGCATCCGATTTGGAGCAGATTTCCATCATTGTAATCTATCCATTAAATAGGTGTTTTGAATGGTGACTTGACACCACTAGTTTAAGTTTGCGAGGGAAGTTCATAGAGCCCCTCTTGTATAAATCCTTTTAGTGTATGTCGATAGAGGCTGCTGGAGTTTGAGGAAAAATATTTGTAAGTCAAGTTAGGGAGGTTAATGAGATTTGAGACTCAATTGCAGTCTGGACTCAACGATTGTAATCTGACATTCCACCATTTATAGAAAACGACAGTTTTTCCTATTTTATTTTTCTATTTAATGGGTGTTGTGTTATGAATTTCATTTACATGTTTATGAATTGTAGATGAATGTTAAAAATCATCTACAGGGATAGAGATACATTTTTCTATCCGAGATTGTGTTGTGTTAAGTCTGGTTCTCTAGGCTAAGTGAAAGGAGTGCACAATAGAGAGAGGAAACTATGTGATTCGACGCAAGGGGTGCGTGTCTGAACTCAGTGGAGTCGGAAGAGAAGCTGCCAGGAGGGCACACCAGATTAATTTACAAACTCAAAGAAAAACTTCAAGGCGGTTAAGTACCTTGGAAATATAGACTGTGTAGGGAGAAGCACAGTTCAGAGTTATTGAACACTCTGAAACACTCTGCCAGGAGGGCATCGAGCTAGTGTGAGCATGCAAAGAAACAACACGATTGACGATGTTGGAGAATCCCAGAATTGTTGAACATTCTAGTGAAGGAAGGATTTGCAAGAAGTGCATCGACAAAGGAAAGGAGATGCCTTAAACCTTTCCCTAAGGTTAAGGGGGAAAGCCATCAAAGAACTGAGCCAAGCGGAAGGAGTGCACCTAAGGTGTTACAAGTTTACCTTACAATCTCGGGAAGAAGAGAGAGAACTACTAGGAGGGCAAGAGAAACTCGCAAAGGAACTAGGAACCTCAAAGGTTTTTAAGCCGAGCAAAGTCGCAGAAGGAAGCATGCGCAGAACTCTGCAAGGAGTGCAGAAGGTATTTCGAGAACAACCTAAGTCTCGAAAGGAGAATTGTGCTAAGTGTGCAAAAGAGTCAAGGACTTGCCAAAGCCTCGAAGATAGTGAAATCATCCATCGTCGAGGAGAAGACAGGTGGCAGAAGATCGAGAAGTTCAGGAACAGGAGCTTCAGAAGGTTTGTCGTGAGAAAACAAAGATCTTTGTGAAGTCGCGAAGAGCGATTTCATTCTAGACCATTGGATCTATAGGACATGTGGTAGAGATCCACGTGGTTCAGGAAATTCCAGGAGGGAATACCCGAGAGGAGGATTCGCGAAGTCTGAACTTGAGAAGTGATCATAATCATTGATCGCGAGAGGAACGTGGATCGTAGATCTAGTCCCAAAGAATTATTCGATTCGGGGAATCGAGAAAAAGGAGGAAAAAGCTTGCAAAAGTCCCAAAGCGTGGGGTTGTGAAGGGAGTTGGCCCACGGACATAGCCCGTGGTCACATCAAGGGAGGAGCTTAGCATTGAGAGCTAGCACCTGTTGGCGTAAGATTTAAAAGTGCTAAGGAGAGGGTCCACAGGTGTCCCATAGTAGGTTTCGAGGAAGTAAAAGGGTCTATGTCAAGTTAAATTGGTTGCATTAGGAGCCCAACGAACTAGTTGGTTTGATTACTTGAATGATCCTAGACCAGAAGGTCACATCAGCCCCGAAGGAGTTGGAGGGGAGGCTAGCACCACTATTCCTCCCCCTTAGCCCCCTAAGCCGCAAAGAGGCCACACATGAGAAACCAACAATAATAGCTCCAAGACTTGCCCTCGCAAGGAAGAGCTTCCACTCTTTTTTACAATCTTGGTATCCCAACTCTCACAAGTAAAACACAGTCCAATAAAAATTTAGCATCATAACAATGCTCACCAAATCATCCTCTTTTCCCTTCTACCTTATTTTTTTTTATAGAATATTTCTTCACTGACACATGTCCTCATGCACAGATAATTAAATTTTTAGTTAATTTAATTTGGATTATTCACTCACACACTTGTCACATTCTCCCCAAGTTACACCATTATTTACCAATTTTATTTTATTTAAAAAGGTCAAATTCCCTCACATTCCTCAACGTGTTCCTATTTTCACTCCTAGGTGTCCCTTTGTTCCCCATATTCTCATTTAAGAAGTGTCTCCTAACTAGATATTAGTGAGAGTTTAATTAGGACTCTTCTTCTAGTTAGACTCTAGATTCTATTCTATGTACACCCAACCTCTCAAGTTATTATTTATTTCTATTTAAAATTTTCCTTTTTATTAAATTCATGCTCACATGTGCATTTCATCCAATCTTTAGATTTTACCCCCTTTTTCCTAGTATTAGATTTATCCCAACTTTAATATTTTAGATAATTCCCAAATCAAACTTAGACTTGGTCAATTCTTAGACTTAGGATTTCAATCTTGTTAGACTTTTTTTTCAACTAATAATCTATTGTTTAATTAATTAGTTAATCCAACAAGGTCTAAATAATTCAATGTTTTTTAGGCCACCAAGATTTATTGACTTCAAGTTTTAAATTACGTGACGTGCCCTTCAAGATGCACCTTTGTGCTCCAAGGGTGCCACTCACCTTAGACCCTTTTTGGAAGTTGTCCAAACCTTAGAGTCAACACTCCACTCGGTCAACCTTGTGAGAGACTAAGGGCTTCTAAGGAATAAGGACTCTGCCTTATTGAGTGCTCCTTATAAATCTTCATGAGCGACTGTCTCAGTCCGCCCTCATGGCATCATGCACCTTTTGAACTAGGTAATCATTAACCTACAGTTCAGACCATGGTGGGAGTGCTAGTAGGCTGTGATAGGGACATTGTCACACCTCTCCCTCAAATGTCTGGTTTATGTGCATGGCCCCTCTACTCCTTATGTGAGTTGGATTAGCAAGCATCATCAAGMATGCATCCACTGACAAAAACACTRTCAATAATTCCATATACATAAAGCATACTATAATCAATCATACAGCATATGTGTGTGAAATGAAATACTCAATAGATGCAATCCACTCCCTGACCTAATCAAGATTCCAAGGAAATCCATCGATGCCATCAACATCCTTAACCTATCATGTGTCTTGCACACTCAGGAYGACTTTTCAAAAGCATCTATCAATATATATACATCAATAAAATCAATAAGCCATAACACCTCAACATCATCATATATAACCCATAATCTAAATGAAATCACAAAGTACCATACCTGGATCACTTGCAAGCAAGTGTCCTAAAAAATTAAGTTAATAACAGTGTGCTTAGTAGAGGGGGATGTTACAGGAGATCACCCATGTAGGTGTAGTGAACTTGTGTAGTTGAATGGTAGACTAATGAAGGAATGGGTGAGTGGTTCATGCATGAAACATTTATTTACCCCTCACCTCATCTAAAACCACTCTACTTTTGGGGATGGGGAGTTAGTGTAACATACTTGGCAATCTAATTCTATAAATTCATTTCCAACAATCTAATTCCTGAGAATTAAATTCTAGCTCATCAATTTCAACAAGTTCATTATAATACATTTTTTCATTTTTTTTCTTTGCATCACATCAGCATTCCAACATAAGTGTTATTTTGATGTATGATATTGGTTGGATCTACATTGGTTTCTTTCTCCATTGTATGGATTTTTAAATCTGATGGCTTCTCTATTTCAACTAGGCTAATCATTATTTATTTATCGATCAATGATTCATTGTTGATAAGTTGTTCTAACTTTTCTTATTGTAACTTCTTCTCATTCTTCAATTGCTTGATTTGTACAACCAAGTTTTCATTATGGTTCTTTAAATGAAAATTCTCTTCAACTTTCTCTAATAAYTCATTATCAAATTTCTTCTTGAAATCTTGAATTTTTTTTGTTGTGATACTTTCTTATTTTTTTTTTTAAGTTTTACTAAGTCGTCCTCTCATTTTAAATTTGTGGCTCTAATTTCTTCATKCTTACTTTACCTTAGTATTCCTTTGCAATAAATATCCTTTGATAGTTGTGGCAAAGAAGATTTTTCATTGGACATTTAATTTATATAATTAGATTATTTTTKAAATTCATAACTTACCTCTTACTTTTTAATAACAAATATGTACATAAAATGTAAATATCCTACTTCTTCAATTTGAACTCCAAAATACCCCTTTTACAACAAGGGCATCAGAKTAGCGTACTCCCTGTTGAACTAGTTTGAAATTGGAAAGATAGTGCATTGTAGCAGTATGACTACATTTAATCTTGCCAATTTTAYTTTTTTTAAAAGTGGATGTCAATTTTTTTTTTTAACTTKGAAAATTATAGTACAACTTTACCCTTTRAATTTTGATGCATTTTTCAACTTGATCACTGRTTAAAATAATTTTAAAAATAATATTACATCARTAAACGATGCAATACAATTTAATGCAAGATTAACCATAAGTTAGAAAATTCATGACTACATTTCARTCTTACCAATTTTAWTTTTTTTAAAAGACAAAGAAACTTTGTTTTTATTTTATTTGAAATGGCTCACATTGTAAGTAACAAAAGAGAAAAAGTGAAATGCAATTTAATGCAGGATTGGCCATAAATTAAAAATTATTCATGATAAATATTCCAATGCACTGTATGAAATATTTGATTTTATGATAATCAAAGTGTATGAAATCTCTAGAATATATATATATATATATATACATTGTATAATAAGCATGGTTTATCTTCAATATAGTGGAAAGCAAAGATTATGGTACAACGTTGCCCTTTGACTTTCATTGAAGTGACATCAACCTTTTGAATTGCTAATCGAATAAGAGGTTGAAGAGTGACTATTGTTTTGCTTGAATCAAATTGGATTTTTTTCTATATATATTCATGTCAAAAAAAATACATGTAAAATAAAAAAATAAACCATTCAATTGATTTAATAAGTCAATGGTTCAAGTTTTAGTGATAATTTTTTTCTTTTAATTCAAAGTTTGATTAATTTAAAGTTTGATTAATTTAAAATATCATATTACATTATTTAAAAATATATTTAAAATCATAACAATTTGAAATATCATATAAACGATGACAATGTGAAATATCATAAATATTATATTAAAAAATATAAATAAGTCAATATAAAAAGTGGCACTAATTGACTAACTTATGGCATATGAAATAGATAAAGAGAAGGAAAATGCATATATTTTTAATCAAATTGGGAGTCTATGTTTGATGATCTTGATTTTTTTACACCAATATGGAGATGTCATACCAATATTGGCCAACAAAATGAGATAGAGGAGAGGTCATACCCTCATGGTATTTTAAAGAAGATGGTGTACCATTAATTCTAAAAAAAATTGATCTCTCTCTAGTGAAGGGTGTTATATTGGGTGTAAAGGCACCTTATTTTATATGGGTCGACCATATAACATTGCTTCACTATTGGACATTTTTGGGGGTTGAAATCACATGATGACCTAATCCTTATATGCCTATGTCGATTGTATGCTATTTTTTTACACTATAGTTTTATATGGTATACACTTACATTGAAATGCTTAGATTAATTTTGAACATTTTTATGTTCCAATTTCATTACCCTTTTCTTGTGAGTGTTTGTGTAAACCATGACTTCCACGTTGACTTGCAATGTGTCGACATATCAACATCATTTACATTTGTACATTGGATTAAATCAAATAAGAATCACATTACTAGCATTCACATCAGCATTAAGAGATAGTTGAGATTGTTTGTACGTTGGAGAAGGAACTACCCATTAGTTTCATGGACTTGCAGGTCCATCTTAACAATGCCTTATCTTTGATCATTGAAAAAATATATAACAATGACTTATCCTACAAGTTGGGTGGAAGAAGTTATCAGATAAAAATAAGACTTGTGAGACTAGTACGCACATGGTGAAGAAGATGCACTAAACATAGGAATCATGTCTAGTAATGTTGTAATTGTTGGATATGTGTTTTATTCTTTACATGCAAAAAWATTGTGRATSYCAACCCACATGTTTGTGAGGCCCAACATTGTTGAAGACAACAAGGTTTGAATAATGGTGGACACTCGTTGACAAAGTTGTGAGTATGGTGTAGGGAATTGTCAAGCATAGCTTCCCAAGTAGCCAATTTTATGTATACMTGGGTCCCTTATGAAATGTATTCAACAAGCACGAGATGTCTAATTATATGTGTTATATTATTTTCTTATATAAATATTTTACATCTCGACATGTGTGTTTTTGGGGCATAATTTTCTTTTTCGGTCCTAAATAGGTTCTGGGTGGTTTTTGACCTAATGTGATATAATACTACTTAGCATATTAGAGTTGAATGAAGTTGTGGAGTACCTATATATTGTATTTGTGAGCTATGTTGTCAATACAATTAGCAAGAGGTGTGGCCTTGAGTTTGTTGGTTTCCCTTGTTAAGTGTTTATGGGGTAAATTTCTTATGTATTGTGTATTTGTGCCATTATTTACTTAATGTGTTTCTTAAGAGTTTGTTAGCAATGTTTCTCTTTCATAGGTTTATTAGTCACTATTTTCTACACTTGGTATTAAAGTGAGGTTATTGGATTTAAGGGGTTGTTTTTATTGATAGGCTTTAGCTCGTTCTATGAATACTAAGGGAATCTTAGCTTTGTGATAAACCCTATCTTGAGTGGGAGATTTGCGTTGGAGATCCTATTGTTTGAATAAAATGGAGAGCACTTCAAGGGTAGAGATAAAAACATTTAGTGGCCATAAATTTGAGTTATGGAAGATATTATTATGGACAAATATTAGTGGGTTGTTGTGTCGGGAAAACAACTCACAGGTATTGTGAAATAAGACTAGGAGAAGATTGACAAGAAGGGAAAAAATATGATTTGACTTTGCCATTCAAATTTATTGTTGTTGAATGCCTAAGGAAAACCCAATGCTAAGAAGCTATGGGATAGGTTGGGAACTTTATATAAGTCAAAGTCCACAATAAATAGATTGTTCCTTTGAAATAAGTTGTACCTTCTTAGGATGAATGATGATGACTTTGTTAAAGAGCATCTTAGTGAAACACTATGGTAAGTTAGTTAGCCTCTATTGATATTAAAACATCTAAAGAAGATAAATGTATTACTTTATTATGTTATTTTCCATATTAATGAGATAATTTAGTTGTGACCATTGGTCATACTATTACATCTATATTAAAGTTTGAGGATGTGATTGCCTCATTATTACAATAAGGAAGTAGAGAATAATGTGTGGAGGGATTTACCAAGGATGCCTTATATGTAAGAGGTCATTCCCAAGATAGAAGAAAAAATAAGTCAAGTGATGGAAAATCAAATTCTAAAGTTCAATCTAAATATCTAGAAATGTTTATAAGGAAACGATTGAAATGAGATAAAGTTGGGCATTTCAAGAAAGAATTTAGATACAGAAATGTTGACAAAGGTAAGGCATATGATGATGCCCCCTCCATAGAAATGAAGACCTCCATGTAAGGAGGGTATGTTACTTATCATCTTTAATTAAATATGCATCTCATGATGCATGGTTGATCGACTCAAGTGATTCTCTTCATATGACTCCCCACAAGGATTGGTTTTCTAAATATGATAATGATGATGGAGGTGATATATTTGCTAATATTATGGTAGCTTCGGGAGGTATGAACCTTTATTATGACCTATGACGAGACTAGAATCCTCCGGAAGGAAGCAAAGAATTGAAGGAAACCCTAGACAAGTTGTCGGATGAACAAATATATTTATATTGAATTTATTGATGCCCAGAAGGAGAAGTCAGCCCAGTTAAACTGGCCAGGTTGGCCCCAGTTAGACTGGCCAGTCCACTATAAATATAGGGCGCTAGTTTCATTATTCATCATCTCAACAGTTGCAGTGAGAGCAATATCGCACAGGCAGTTGCAGGCAGCAGCAGTTTGGTGCGCAGGTTTTCTAGGAGAGCTGGAAAGTGGTGCACTAGCTTCTGGGTGGGATCATCTATTTAGTTTAGTTTCTATTCTTTTGCTTGGTGCATTTAGCCTTTCTTGGCTATAGATTGCAGCCAGAATTCTCTTATCGGTCAAGGTCAAGGTGCTCGGAGGGTGGCTTAAGGCTTGTGGTTGGGTGACGAGGGTATCATCAATGGTTAAACGAGCACAATCCTCTATATTCTAACAGGTTATGGGCCCACAGCCCCTTCAGTCAGCCTAAAACACTAGAAGGAAACATAACCGCTAGGTATTGATCTCATTGAGGAACTGCCGCTAGGGTTACTAGCAGGAGCAGCTTCCAAAGAACTGCAGCTAGGGTTACTAGCAGTAGCAGTTGCAGAAACCCTAATTCTCAGATCCGGCACCTTGTGATGGAGAATCTCGCTCAAGGAGAAGATATCCAGATGCACCCTAACTCAGCGCACCTATTGACTTTCTCAGAAGAGAGAAAAGACACAGTTGAAGTTTTGGATCAAGGCATGACTAGTTATCAGTCAACCGAAGACATGTGCGAAACAATCAGTCTCTTAAATTACTCAACACTTACCGGGACAATTGAAGACGATATGTGGATAATTGACAGTGGAGCTTCTAGGCACATGACGGGAGATCAAGCTAGACTCTCAGAACTAAATGAGAGAAAGACATCGTACAAAGTGGAG
>JASDQU010248525.1:0-15944 GCA_032191745.1 Picea mariana
AATTACCATGGGACGATATTCATTCGACCTGCCATCAATGTGCTCATATTTCCTACAATGTTTTGTAGCTATTACTTTTAAAATTCTTATGGGACATATGAGGCAACATTTTTGACAAGGGAAATAACATCTACCATCACCCTTTTCACCTACAATACTTTTTCCCCCACCTCTAACTATATTCTACGACATTCTTCCACACAAAAATACCCTTTCGGAACCGTCGTTGTTATAGCAAGATTGTTGCATCATCTTTAAATAGTCAAATATTTATAGGTCAATATAGGTCACCATCATCGCAATTGCGACGATCGTGACCCAAATATTTCTTGTTTTTTACCTATTTATTTTTTATATTTAGGTCACTTTCACTTTGTCGAAGACGAGAATGGTTATAATGGTGAATTCATCGCTCGTGCGATGGACTATATAACGGTCAATAGGTGAGCGTCGATCTTGCGAAGAAAACACAAGTTTGTCGAAATTGAGGCAGTAGTCCACCATCTTGACTATCGTCAGTTTTGCAACGATAGTTTGTGTCCATGGATAGAGTGACGAGTACGGGGTCAATTTGGATCAAAATTGAAAAATTGAACTTTTTTCTCTTGAATTTTGGGATGAAAGAGTACTGTTGTCGCAATTTTTCCAATATGTACTAGTGTGTTTTATCTTCCATCCCTTATCCTTAAGTTATTATTATGTGCTTGAGAGGTTGGCCAGGAGCCAAATTGATGGTCATCACTTTAGTTTTTAAAGACTTATAGATTCAAATGTCCTGCTTTCCTATGCATGGATAATAAGTGAAGGATGATTTTCACCTATCTATCTATCTATCCCTTACATATCTCTGCTTTTTTCTCTTATGATTAATCTCTAATCCTTGCACCTTCCTTGTGAATGAGTATCTCAACATTTTTGGATTGATAAAACTTTGCATTTGTGAATAATAAACCTCTGAGTTTTGAATGTCAAATCTCCGTGTTTTTGGATTGATAAAACTCTGCGTGTTTGAATGATAAACCCCAACATTATGGAATGGTAAAAACTATGTGTTGTTTAAATGTCTGTGTTTTCTTTCAATGTTATGTCTGCATTTATTTAAATGATATGGCTGTGAATTTATGATATCTGCGAATTTATCCATATGTCTGTGTTTTCTTTTTAATGATAAAACACAATGAAGTTTACATGTGTCAATTTGAAATCGTTTTACTATTGATCAAACCTTTATATTGCATCTAGATTGAGTTTGTTTTATTGATGAATAACCATTAAATGCATCCTCCCTGGATTAAACTCGTCTGAAATAAAAATCACTTGTTTAATGTCTTTGAGTCACCTGCTTCGCCTTAATAAAATTCACCTTGATTACACAACGAATTCCCATAAAATCACCTTGATTACACAATGATATATACACAACGTTTTACCCTAAATGATTATGGTTAGATAGCATCATTGGACAATGATTTTCCTGATTGATAGCACATTGATTCACAGTAAATATTGACTATGAATTTGTACTTGAAGGACTGTGTTTTTAACATGTGAATGACAATGAGTTTATACCTTGAATGACAAATAATTTATACTTGAATGAATGCATTTTTAACATTTGAATGAGAACAAGTTTATACCTTGAATGACAATGAATTTATACTTTGAATGGATGCATTTTTATACCTTGAATGACAATGAATTTATACATTGAATGATTGTGTTTTTAACATTTGAATGAGAACAAATTTATACTTTGAATGGAAGTGAATTTATACTTTGAATGACTGTGTTTTTATACATTTAATGACAACGAGTTTATACATTGAATGGAAACGATTTTGCATTTGAAGGATAGCGAAATTCTGGCTGAGTGTGACTATGTTGAATGGTTGCAGTGTATAGAATTTTGACAATGAATATTACATCTGTCTGCGAAATTATATATATATGCTTGTGTTTTTGTTTTTTATATGTTTGTGTCTTTAATGATAGGCCTGCATTCATTTTAATATATAGTGACTGCAAATTTAATAATGATTGACAATGTTTTTATACTTAATATGTGACAGAGATATAATGATAGCGATTTTAGTGACAATGACCTTATATTTCATGTGTGGCAGTGATATAGTTATAACGATTTTACTGACGAAGATATTGTACATATTACACAAAGAACCTATACATTCGCTATACAATGAATATACATCTATCTATTACATAGAGAATCTATATATTATATAGAAAATCTATATCTATATATTACGCCGTGAACCTAAATGTTACCCAACGAATGTATATATTGCACAACGATATATATTTACACAAAGAATTTAATATTTAAATGACAACAACATCTTTATTTAATTCTTTGATTCATATATTTAAATGACAACATTATCATTTATTTACTCTGTGATTTCATATATTTAAATGACAACATTATCATTTATTTACTCTGGGATTTCATATATTTTAAATGAAAGCTATATCATATGTTTAATTCAACAATATAATATATTTAATCGAAAGTAATAAATGCTAGACAACCAATAATACTAGATAGAAATATATCTGTTAGACACCGATATCAATGCTAGACTACCATCTATTAATAGACAGATATTTTACAGTTAGACTGTGTTATTATTGTTAGACATAGATTTACTAATAAACAACAATATGGATATGTCAATGATCTTGAACTAATCCATGTATGTTTTCAATAGAATTTGTTGCGTCGGGAATTTAATCTGATGTATAATGTTTACAATAGTCAGTTTTCCCTTGCGTTTTGTTGACTTGTTTCTTGGGTGCATGGGTATAGTCTTCGTGTATTTTGGCAGATGATTCAGTCTCCTAGCATGAGGTATTATCTTAGGTTAAAGGTCTAAGATATGTTATGCTGTGCCTATTGATATTATGGTAGCTGTGGGAGGTATTTACCTCCATGTGTAAACCTGACAAGAATATAAAACTTTGGGAAGCAGGAAGAAACCCTAATGAGTTGGCTAATAACCCTAGAAGACTTGCCGGCTCAAGAAGATAATTTATATTAGGTTATTAGCCTACAAGAGAAGAAGTTGGCCAGAAATAATAAATATATTGAACAGGCAGATACCCAGAATGAGAAGTCAGCTGAGGAAGTTAGCCAGAATTAGTATAAATATAGGAGTCCAGTTCTCATTTTGGCAGGCAGTCTCAGAATTGTAGTGCCTAGTCTTGTGCACAGGTTTTAGGAGAGCTACCATTGTAGCTGCTGCAGCTAGGAGATCACATTTGGCTTGGACTATCTCTTGGCTAGGTTTTGGACTATTTGATCACCTCTTGTTGATGTGCTATCCTTGGGGAAAGGTGCACTACCCTTTGTTTGGCTATCTAGCCTAGGGTTTTCTTCTGGAATGATTCTCTGTGAAGATTAAGATTCTCAGAGGGTGGCTTTGGCCTATGGTTAGGTGACAAGGGTATTGTCAATGGTAAAATGAGCACACATATTTCTTATTCTAATAGGTTATGGGCCCACAACTCCCTCATTCAGTCTAAACGATGGAAGGAAACATAACCGATAGGATATTGAGCTCGTTAAGGAACTACCGCTAGGGTTACTAGCAGAAGAAGCTTCCAAGACACTGTCGTTAGGGCTACTAGCAGGAGCAGTTGCAGAAACCTTAATCCTCTTATTGAGGCACCTTAAGTGAATGGATTGACCTAATATCTAGATACATCAGTGCGCTCTAGCCTAGTGCATCCCCTGATACTCTCATCAAGCCAAGACGTGAAGTTTGAGTTTATGGTCAAATCTAGGGTTTGACCAAGTCAAAGCAACCATAACTTATTCTATGAAGTCAGAGAACAAGTTCGATGGAGCCTCTAAATTCAAAGCATGAAAGACAAGGATTGACCTCATCCTTGCCAAGAATAAAGTGTTGGATATCATGAAAGGAAAGATCATGAAACCAAAGTTTGAATAAGGGAAAAAGAAGGAACCACAGAATGTTATAGCTACAAATAAGTTCAAAGATAGTGACATCAATTCTATGAGTATCATAGTGGATTCTATCAAAGACCACTTGATATCCTACATCTCCCATCTTGACTCATCGAAGAAGATGTACGATGTCCTAAAAAACCTCTTCTCAGTCAGAAACATTGGACAAGTTATGAGTATGAATAATGAGCCCCATGACATGAAGATGAATGATGATGAAAATATAACATCATACTTTGTGAGCATCTCCCAGTTAAGAGATCAACTACAAGCTATTGAAGAGATCACTTCATAGAAGGAATTGGTAAACATAGTAGTCAATGGTCTTCCCAAGACGTGGGATGCATTTTCCGCAATCATGAACACAAGGATGGAGTATTCGACATTTGAAGAAATTTGGACTTTCTGTGCTCAAAAAGAATCAAGGATCAATGAAAAAGAGAAACCCCAAAAGAAGTACGATGATCAAGCCTTCACAGCAAGATTCAAGAATTTCAGGAACAAAAGGAAGTTTGGTTCAAGGAGGAATTCAAATCAAAAGAAAGACTTTTCAAAAGTACAATGCTTCAACTGTTAAAAGTATGGAAAATACAAGAATAATTGTCTGGAGCTAAATAAAAGGAAGGAGAAACACGAAGCATCAGTTGTTGAAGAAGAGGAACCTACAAAGAAGACTGAGTAGGATGGAAGAGACTTCTTCTTCTAAAGGTAATGAAACTCTTCTTATTTCTTTTACATATCTTTTTTGCATCGTCTCTATATGTGTCTTGTATATCTATCTGTTGGAAGATAATGTGTTCCAAGAAGAACTATACCTATGGAAGAACAACAAGATAAGAATGGATATCATTAGATAATACACATGAAAGGATGAAATACATTTATCATGTGAAAGTTATTGCAAGATAAGACGAATCAATCATGAAGAGACTTAGAAGAAGCAAAGATAGAAAGAAGTCATCAATCGAGAGGAAATTGGAAAAAGACCTATGACATTTTGTAGAAGACAAGAAGATAGAATCATGGAATCTATTAGATAAGAGAGCCAATTATATATTTCAAAAGACAAAAATGATGCAGATGGAAGCATGGACTCTATTAGATCGAGGGAGATGATTATATGTATTCATACATGAAGCAAGGATTAGGAGGGAGATAATCCTATGATCTAATGAAGATGATGAAGTATATATCCATGATAGGAGCCATGAAAGACAGTACGTATTCTTCAAAGAGAATCCTTAAAGTATCCCTGGTTGTCCATCCACATCCGTGATCCTATGATGGAATCTTTAGGGCATGGAATCTATAAGAAACTCCATGGACCCGATAACTAAAGAAACACATGAAGATTCCAAGAAATAGAGAGAAGCCAAAACAACCAGTCATTATATCAAGAATCACAGGATTGTTAGCCTGATATAAAATCAATAAAAGAAATCAAGTAGAGGAACTGAAAGTCATGATGAAGAACAGTGTATGGTAGACTTATGAATGAAAGCATTGGGAGATCCAAAACTAGAGATTCTCCCAGATGGAGGGAGAAGACTATGACGATTACTTGTTCCAGTAAACCATAATTAGCTCTACATGAGTCATTATATCATCCACAACATCCATGAGTTGGAGTTCTATATTAGATGAATGTAAAGAATGTTCCCCAGAGAAATTGAATAAAGAGCGTATGAAGAGAAATCTCAAGACTTTGAGGCATACCAGAAAGAGACCCTTGTATGCAGATAGAAGAACATAACCTGGTGGAGAACCTCCAGTGCACAGCAGAATCATGGTAAAGATTTCCTATAACATCAAGATGATTACTCAGTAGATCAGATCTCATGATGACAGAAGAAGTGGTACATGGATATGTTCTAGTTTTCCAAAATTGATATACTCTATTGTTTAGATCTACATGAAGCCTTCAAACAAAATCAGTGTTCCAGACTAAAGTACATTTAAAATCAATAAGTACATTATCCGTGATGAAGTCCAGAAAGGAGAAAGTGGTTCTCTAATACATATCTCCACAGATGAGAAGATAATAAGACATTTTGGTAAAGCTTCTATCCAAGATGAAAGAGTTTTTGTACTCAAGCTAGAGCTCATGGAGATGACTTCCTTATTGAAAAAGGAAGATATGACTCACATGTTGTGAGGGAGAACCAAAAGTATTATTGAGGACATTCATTTTCAAGATTGAAAAATAGTCCATCTTGGACAGATGATTTCCTGTTCAGAAAGTGGATTGAGATTTCTGACGGACAGTGATTTCCCATTGTGGTTGACATGGGAAATGGTATAGATTGTTGATGTATCATAGACAGTGACTTCCCATTGTGGTTAACATGGGAAGTGGTCTAGGGAAGTCTCTCATCTTGATGGTTACTCAAGAAGACTAGCCCGCCTCGCCGGACAAGAACTTCTCATTGTGATTAACATGAGGAATGGTTTGTTTTGGAGGTTGATACAGGATAGTATTTTCTTCTTATGGTTAACAGAGGAAATGGTCTAGACTTTCATTACTTAGGGTTAATACATTCTCTCCAAGGTGCACTTTGATTAGTGTAGGAGGAATGGCCCAGAGTGGGGAATGGTCCAGGCTCAATAATTAGGGACATGCATTCCTTAGGGTTTATACATTCTCTCCAGGGTGCACTTTGATTAGTGTAGGAAGAATGGCCCAGGGTGGGGAATGGTATAGGTTCAGAAGACATGATAGTTATTCTTCCTTGCTTGAGAAGAATAGTCCAGATATCTCATTGTTATACTCTCAGGGAAGATATTCTTTCAGATCTCACAGATGTGAGTGAAATATTGGCCCAGATGATTCAGTTTATATCATAACATTATTTCTGTGCAAGTTGGTATCAGATGATTGTTATGAAGACTGTATGAAAGTAGATATATACTACTGTGGTGGATGTGTTCCATTGTTCGTGACTATATGTTGCTGATAAAGTACTTGTATGTTACTTGGTGTGGTAGTGTACCACTGGATTGTAGTTATGTACTACTATGGATAGACACGGTTCTGTTCTATTTTGTTCTGATTGCCATGAAGACTATTAGTAGTTTATTGGAAATAATTATCATCCGGATGAATGATGAACAAAGATTTTCCAGACAAAAAATGGTTCAGAACATTTACTCTTCTAGATTAGAAGAATGGCTCTTGTATCACTCTGTGGAGTGAGCATCATGTTTGATTACTCAGATAGAGTATGGTTTTGAGAGATGATGCAACTGATGATGATGGTGCTCATGATCTACTCTATATAACTATGTTGATGCTACCGAGTGAATGGTATGTTTTGTGCTCAAGACCATTACCTATAATACCTCCCTAGCTACGAGGGAGTGTTGATATTATGGTAGCTGCGGGAGGAATTTACCTCCATGTGTAAACCTGACAAGGATATAATACTCCAGGAGGTAAGAAGAAACCCTAATGAGTTGGCTAATAACCCTAGAAGACTTGTTGGCTCAAGAAGATAATTTATATTAGGTTATTAGCCTACAAGAGAAGAAGTCAACCAAAAATAATAAATATACTGAATAGACATATACGCAAAATGAGAAGTCGGCCTAGGCAGTTAGCAAGAATTAGTATAAATACAGGAGGTCAGTTCTCATTCTGGTAGACAGTCTTAGAATTGCAGTGCCCAGTCTTGTGCGCAGGTTTGAGGAGAGTTGCCATTGCAGTTGCTGCAGCTATTAGATCATGTTTGGCTTGGACTATCTCTTGGCTAGGGTTTGGACTATCTGATCATCTTTTGTTGATGCACTATCCTTGGGGAAAGGTGCGCTACCCTTTGTTTGGAAATCTAGCCTACGGTTTGCTTCTGGAATGATTCTCTATCAAGGTTAAGGTGCTCGGAGGGTGGCTTCGACCTATGGTTCGATGACAAGGGTATTGTCAATGGTAAAACGAGCACACATATTTCATATTCTAAAAGTGCCATGGTTACTGTCATGCCTATCGCCTTGTGACGACATTATTCATGATGAGGGGATCATTGTGCGCCCTGATGGATAGTTGAGAATGATAACCTGGCTGGAGTCTTGTGCTTCCCGATGTGGGCATTTATTCATTGTAATTGATGTTGGTACTTGGTTCTCTAACCCCTCAATGCATTTGGTTTTGCACGGCCTAGAGGTTTTCTAGTTATTGGTCGTCAATCCATTGTGTTGGGTTCTTGATGTTGTCTTTTAGCTTCTAGGCACTGCCTTTCTTGTGTCGAGTTGGTAGTCATTGTTATCTGTCTATTGATTATCGCTTGTTTTGTCTAGTTCCATGATGTGCTAGTATGCTAAGTCATTGTTGTCCATTGCCTGATCTCCAAGCATTGTGTTCATCATCAAGTTGTGTTATTTAACCTTTTTCATTGTTTCCTTCCTTCTTAAAACATTTTAGAAAAAAAAATTCTTCTCCGTTGAGTCACTTGTAGTTGGAATGACAAGGTTGTTACATATGGTATTAGAGGGGGTTCGACCCACGACTTAGGATCACTAAAAATTTCATTGATTTGATTCTTTATTATAAGGTTTCTAATTAATTTGATTTGTATTCGTTCACATAATCATGGTTAGAGGATGCCATGGAGGCAGACGATAGGGTGTTAGGGGAGAATGTTGGACACACCTACCACACTTAGAGGGGGGGGGGGGTTGGGTGAATGAGTGTGGGGATCTTTTTCCCAAAACTTCCCTCTTACAAAAAAACTCCTTAGTTAACATTAAACATTTGTTCATTAATCATTGTTGTCATTTATAATTAGTTAGATGGGAATACATATCAGCAAAATATATCAAAAACATATCATCAACAAATCATCTCCACAAGGAACACAAAGAACACAAGATGTATGTACAATTTTTCATTTTATTATGGACTTCAATCCAGGGGTTTTTCAACAAAAATTTAATAGAGTACAACTCTACAAGAGCACCAGCTCTATATACAAGACTCAGCTTACATTCTTAGCACCAACTTAGATGATGCAACAATCCTCAACAGATATCAATCTTTCAACATAAACAAGTGCATCAACCATGCACCAACCTGTGCCAAACAACCTGTAATCAACTTGTACCATAAACAAGTGCATCCAACCATGTACCAAGTATATACCAATCATGTCTCAAATACTCATCAACAATTAATCATCAATATGTACCAAAATCATCAACTACACACCTCATGTATGTCCCAACTCATCAACTTCTTGTCTCAATCATGACTAGTTTTGGATTAGTCAACAACCCCAACTTGAAATAATCATAACTTTGTACCTGTAATGAATAAAGATATAAAATTGATACAAAATGTTCGTTAGTTTGTTTTATGCATTTCCTCCAGGTGGAACTACTTGGAACTTCTCATAAAAGGCATTATAGCAAAAATGGCACACCTTGATGAATTCTGGCTTATTCTAGAGAGCGACCTTGTAGAACGTGTCCTGCACAAAATGTTTGTTGAATTTATTTGAAAATGTTACAGAAAATACTACATCCTGTACCCTAATCAACACATTTTGTCTCACAAAATTTGGATTTATTATGAAGAAGTTATGATGTTTTTACCCGAAACACCTGTTTTTGACTAGTTTCAGGACTAACCATGTAGAGACCGGAAAATACAAAATTTGATACAATTTAACATATAATTCCTTTCAATTTGCATAAATAATTCAATCACTAGCATATAAGAAAAATTTTCAGCAGAGATTAAAGTCTATCTACAACATGAAATAACTCAGCCATTCATAATTAAAAATACCTACTTCTGATGCTATATCCCGTTGCTTGGGTTGGTCCAATGCTGACATTGAAACTGTGTCAAACACTGCCCAAAACCGTGTTTCCTCCCTGCCAACTAGGAGCAGCTTGTTCGTCTCCCTAGGTCCAGGATACCGTAAGGATATCCTGGCCCCCGTGCCCAAAACCCCCAGCAAACCGGTGCCCCCTGCTTCAGACTCACCAAAAACCCCCAAAGCCAAACTCTTCACACCAGAGGTCTCCACAAAAAAATCCTCTCATGGAACTATATCTCCCCCACAAAAGAATCATCCCCCTTCCCGTAAGACTCCTCCCGTCATATCCCTCCTTCATCGGCTCTCTTCCCCCTCATTAGTTTCCTTATTCTTTTATTCAATGTATTATCCTCTTATTTAATGTCTTATCCTCTTATTTAATGTTTTATCCTCTCCCCGTATACGTAAATATTTAATACATTAAGTTATTAACCCCCTTTAATTCTTTACTCAATTAATTAATGAGTCAATTAATAATTAATTAATCATGGACAAATAATTAATAATAATTAATTAGTTAATATTATTTAAGAAATAATTGTTGTTTAACTAACATATTAAGACAGTTGGATTATCAAATTAATTATTATTAATCATCCCTATACATCTATTTAAGTAGGGTTGTTACATACACCGACCCTTCAGGAAACTTCATCCCGAAGTTAAGGTATCTCATGGTACAAAGGAAAAGAAACATGGTTCACACATTCATAACAATTAACTAACAATATTAGTAAGTAAGTCAGGAAAGATCATACATACTAGTGTACATGTACAAGAAATGCATGTGTACCTAGTACATACAAGTCTCGGGCATGTACTAATAATCAATAACTATCACCCTTTAGTAATTTATGTATGCATCCAATCCAATCAACAAGACTAATCTTTTATAAAAGACAATAAACCAATCAAATGTTTGAGAAATCCTTTAATTACAATTATCCGGTTCCACAATTTTATTTAGACAACTATGGTTTAGTTACGTAATTATGAATATTCATATATACACATTTTCTTTTTAGAAGGGAAAACATTTAAATTTCACCATCAGACAAATCTCCATACTTTCTCGACTATTTCTACTCATCCTTCCTCCCTAACTTACTTCCATATCCATTCATATCCTTCCTCTGCTAGACTATCTTGGAGTGTCAACTATATTGACCTAACTCCAAATAGAACCCGTAAGTGGAAGTGTCACTATCATGACCAAGCTTCCCCACCAGGCAACTGACAGTCATCATCACACGTCTTGGGGAGCGTGAGCTAACACCATCCTCCCATGACTTCATGTTTCAGAGGATACACGGTGGTAAATGCCTCCACCCCTCCAAATCATAACTAGGGTCCACAGCCTACAATGGAATATATAGTGGCACCGTGTTGTTGGGGGTTTTGTCATCGTTTATTCGGTTTTGGGTAGTGTCATCACCTGAAATCCTGCACTAGTCCACATATCATAGCAATGCATCCAAACCAATATAATTTCACATACAATATTCATACCATAATGTCTCTCGTCTAGTGGTCATGATACCCACTTTCATCATCATTATCCCTTGGCTATTTCATAGCCCATAACTTGCAGATTAGTCTGTAACATAAACTCATACATTTCTATGCATGATCATCATGTAATTGCATACCATTGTTATTTCAATTCAGTATCCTTGTACCAACAACTTAACATAAATGTTTTCAAGTTAGAAATAGATCCCATAATATCTCGTTATTCAATTTCGACACCCATTCATAAGATTATCATTTACCAAAATAGATTGCATCATATCCAACATCATTCTAATAGCATTTAGACCTTCATAGGATTCACATTCACACATTATGTCACATCATGTCCATCATCATTAATAACACTTAATCATTCATAAATTTACATTCACATAGTAGATCGCATTATATCCATCATCATCATTTTCATTTAAACATTCATAAAATTTACATTCTCACAATATATCGCATCATATACATCATCATCAATATCATTTAAACATTCATAAAAGTTCATACATTTTAAAGTTTAAGTGTATCATTTAATAGTTCCACTGTGAATAGAAAATAAAGTATATAGGCCTCATGTAATCCTGTCTGTCTAAGTCAAAAGGTGTTGTTACATACACCCAACCTTCGAGAAACATATTCTTGAGGTGTTCAAAAAAGTGAGGGATAGTCTCGTTGTAATGTCTCGACATCTTCCCAAGTAGCAGATCCTGGACTATACTTATCCCACTAGACCTTAACTTGGTCTACCAGACGGTTCCTGAGCTGTCGGACTCTACGGTCCAATATGCATAATGGTTCTACCATGAGGGTTCCCACGTTCGATACCTACAATTCCTTCCAATTTAGTTTATGTGATTCATCTGCAACATAATGACGTAAAACGGATACATGAAAAACATTATGAGTTTTATGCAAGTGGGGTCAGAGTACGAGATGATAGGCAACGGGTCCAATTTTCTCTTGGATTTTAAATGGTTCTATAAATCGAGGTGACAACTTTGTCCCCTTCCTGAACCATATGGTACTCTTATTAGGCCTGATATGAATGAAAACCTGGTCTCCTACTTCATAACTTCGGTCAGTCTTGTGTGCATCCGCATAACTTTTCTGCCTATCCTGTACTTCCTTTAGTCTCTGCCTAATCTGAATCACCTATTCCTCCATCTCTTGAATCAATTTTAGCCCAACTATTACTCGGTCTTCTAGTCTATCCCAACTCAATGGTGTTCTGCATGTCCTTCCATACAAATCTTTGTAGGGTGGCATTCTGATGGAGCTATGAAAATTGTTATTGTAGGCAAACTCGACCAAAGGTATGTACTTCTCCCATTGGGTTTGATTATCCATGACATACATCCTAAGCATGTTTTCCATGACTTGATTTACTCTCTCAGTTTTCCCATCTATTTCAGGGTGATAAGTTGTGCTTAAGTTCAACTGAGTCCCCAATGCTAACTACAAACTTATCCAAAACCTAGAAGTGAATCAGGATTCCCTATCTGAAATGATCTTCTTAGGTATCCCATGCAAACAGATAACCTCTCTTACAAACACACATGCCACATTAGTGGCATCGTAAGTGTCTCTAACCAGAATAAAATGAGCACTCTTGGTTAACTTATCCACTATCACAAGAATGGCATTGTGTCTATGAGATGTGAGCGGCAACCCCACAACAAAATCCATAGAGATGACTTCCCTCTTGGACATAGGAACATCATGTGGTTGTAGGAGGCCTACCGGGTGATGGTGGTCAGCTTTCACTTGTTGACATTCTAGGCACTTGGTGAAGAAATGGACTACATCGTGCTTCATGCCTACAAAGAAGAAGAGCTTCCTCATATCTTTGTACATCTTCTTCACACCCGGATGTGCACAATAAAGTGCTCTATGGGCTTCCTTCAATATGATGCTTCGAATATTCCCACTTTTAGGGATGTACATCCTTTCCCAATATCTTAATAGTTCGTCTGCTTCCAGACTATATCCTTCATACTTTGGATCTAACTACCTCCCACTCTAGAGGTTTGAAGTAACCTTTAAATACCAACTGTCTCCTTGGAGTTGTGTCAACACATGTTCCCTCAGATTGATTTTTAAGGGTATCAAGGAGAAGATATGTTGTCTCCTACTCAAGGCATATGTGACCACATTTTCCTTTCCCTTGATGTACGAAATACCAGAATCGTACTCACTCATAAACTCACTCCATTGCCTTTGCCTAGCATTCAGATCCCTTTGAGTGAAGAGATGTTTTAAACTTTGATGGTCCGTTTTGAGCTCAAAGTTTCTCCCCACAAGATAGTGCCTCCAAAGTTTCAGACCTAGCATTACAGCTGCCAACTCTAAATCATGAGTCACATATAGCTCTTCGTGTTTCTTCAACTTCCTAGATGCATAAGCTATCACTACTCCATCCTGCATTAGCATGGCCCCCAACGTTTGCTTCAAGGCATCCATGCATACTGTGAAGTCCTTTTCCATATCCGACACTTATAGAATTGGCGCACTAGTTAGTAACCTCTTAAGCTCAATGAATGCACTATCACATTCTTATGTCCATTCATACCTGACCCCCTTGTGTTGCAATGTGGTGAGGGGTTTTGCTATTTTTGAGAATCCTTCCACAAATCTCCAGTAATGACCTGGTATCCCCATGAAGCTTCTCACCTCATGGGCATTTTTCGGCACTGGACACTCCATAATGGCATTTACCTTTTCTGGGTCCATAGAGATTCCTTCACCGGAAATAATATGACCTAAATAGTGAATCTCTTTCTGGAAGAAGGAACACTTCGACAACTTCCCATACAATTTGTTCTTTCTAAGGCAGGACAACACTACTTGTAAGTGTTCCTCATGTTCTCTTTCATTCTTGGAATAGATGATGATGTCATCTAGAAAGACTTGTACAAATCGATCTAAGTACTTCTAGAATACGTCGTTCATGAGGCTCATGAATACTGTTGGCGCATTGGTCAATCTAAAAGGTACTACGACAAACTTGTAATGTCCAAGCCGAGTTCGAAAGGCAGTTTTTGGGATATCACCTTCTTTAATCCTTAACTAATGATACCCAGATCGCAAATCGATCTTTGAGAATACTGCCACTCCTTTCATTTGATCGAAGAGGTCATCTATTCGCGGCATTGGGTACCTATTTTTCACCATAGCATGGTTCAAGTCCCTATAGTCTATACACAGTCGTAAGGATCCATCCTTCTTCTTTACAAAAATTACTGGTGCACCCCAAGGTGAGACACTGGGCCTTATTATCCCTAAGTCTAGTAACTCTTTCAACTGCATTTGAAATTCACAAAGTTTCGACGCTGTCATCCGATACAGAGTTTTGGAAATTGGTTCTGCACTAGGTTTTATCTCAATAGTAAAATCAAGATCCCTGTCAGGAGGTAACCCTGGTAACTCGTTCGGGAAAACATCTTTAAATTATGACAATACTGGGTACTGATTGAATGAGGGTCCCTTCCTTTCATTCACTGCTTCCACTACATATAGTCGACACCCTTGTCTCAAGCATCACTTAACCTTCATAGTTGAGATAAAGTGTAATGACACTTTTCTCCATACACCCTCGATCTCTACTAGTCTTCCCTCATCATCGACACAAAGCACCCTCTTTGTGAAACAATCCACTAAAGCTCAGTGATCTTCTAACCAATCCATTCCAATGATTAAGTCATATTCCCCGAGAGAAGTGGCGTATACCTTCAACCTGGTAGTACACACTCCCAGGTCTACTATATAATTATCAACACTAGGTCCTACCACTTGTTTTTCCCCCGAAGCCATCTCAACTTGTTTAAAGTCATCATGCTCGTAGGCTACCAGCCCACTCCTTTCTAATGCAGATGGTGAAATGAAACTATCTATAGCACCAGAATCAAATAAAATATTTACATTGATATGATTTAGCGTACATGATGACTCCACCACCATGGATTGATGTTCGGCCTGGCGATTATTAACCACTGCGTAAATCTGGTGGCTGCTATTTTCCCTCCCCATTGGTGCCTTTCCTTCTCTATGCATGAACCCTAATTGTAACTCTGGGAAGTCATGCTGGTAATGGGGTCCTCCGCACCACCAATAGGTAACACAAGATTGAACCTATGCACTATTATGTGACTGTCTCTAAAATGAGTTCCTTCCCCTGGAACCCCTGCCCCTACTAGTTGTTCCTTGAGATGGTCGTGGACCTATCTACATCATTGGTGATGAACGAGATGCTGCACTCATTGCCATTGAAATCCCTATGGTTACTGTCCTTGGTGCAACTCTGTTACCATATGGAGGTGGCTTTGAGCCCCCTCCCCTGGGAAATGTTCTAGGGGCCTTCCCCATGAATCCAGGATGATGTGGAAAGATCAGTCTCGTACCTGTGGTTAAGTTCATGTGTTCCTCCGTATAACGTGCATTTTCCAGTGCTTCCACTACTAAATACGGTTTCCACATCCACACCATATCTCTTATCTTAGGGTTCAATCCATAGATGAAGCACTCTGCCTGTCGTTGGTCATTATCCATATACGAAACATATTTGACCAATTCCATAAATCTGATCTTATATTCTTCTATAGTTTTGTTTTCTTTTAATAAGG
>JASDQU010248526.1:0-16357 GCA_032191745.1 Picea mariana
TTCAAATTGATAGGAGACGGAATATGTTCCTTCATTAGAAATAACAGAAGAAGGTTTACGTGGACCTCAGCAAGCCAATTCCGATTAAAATTTTACTAATACAAAGCATCGCATTCAAATCGAGAAATTCGCATGAACATGGTCACATGGAAAGCAAATGTTTGCGGAAAGCGATAATCAAATCAAAGGACGATTTTGTGAAAAGTAAGAGAGAAATCAAAGCAGAAGCCACCACAGCGTTTGAAGAAAATGTGGAGAGAGAAATCAAAGCAGAAGCCACCACAGTGTTTGAAGAAAATGTGGAAAGCTATTGAGGTATTTTAAAAGCAGAACAAGTTTCAAGTCCTAACCTTTTACGCGGAATCGCAATATCCTCCGTGTAACTTGAACCCTGCTGATAACTCGTTTTGAATCTCCTGATTAGGAAGAGGGATTGGTTAATGATCCTGATCTTAATCAGGAGAGGAATTGGTTAATGATTACTATATATATAATATTTTTTTATATAAGTAAGGAAAATTTGATTTTACCTTAAATGTTAAATATAAAAAAAATCATTTATTAAAAATGAAAATTTGGATTTCACTTTTATGTATTTTTTTATATTTTAGTAAAGTATAAGGGAAAAATTGAAGTGTGGAATCTCTTTTGTACTTTTCTTTTTTCTCTATATATTCAATATTTTTAAACAATTGAGGAATATTTTGAGAATAATTAATGTTCTTATTGGATTTTTGGGATTTATAATCATCTATCTCATACATTTCATTAAAGATATTACTAAGTTGAATGATATGATTCCTTTACATATTTTACATTTCTAATCCATAGTTTGACTCTAATTTGAGAGATTTATAATTATAAACATCATTAAATTCCATATAACTTGATGCAAGTTTGTGAACATGTCTCTTTTCCCTAGTACTCTTACAATTATCATTTAATGTTTTTGAAAGCACTCTTTCCTTGATAGAATTCCTCAACCATTCAATGTCATATTTTATTCTATTTATTAACACTCTAGCTATACATCCTCCACCCCACTTGAGCTTTTAAAAAAACTTGTGATGCATTTAGGTGTAATGTTAGGAGTCAAATATTTTTATCATTCTTTTTTGGGGAGCATGTTATGATTATCTGTTATACCACAAATTGCCACATTACATTTGCATTTGTGAGATGACCTATCCCGTTCCCTAGCTTGCAGACCTAAATTTGTTTCTCCTTCATCAGATTTATCAAAAAAAAAAAAACTTTTTTTCTCATAAGCTATTCACCCATGTGGAAATCACATATATATGCTATTTTTCAGTGTACAAACCACGTATACCCTCAATTTTGTGAAAAAATAAAAAAGTTCCACATTTTCGACCACGATTTTCGGTTTGGCCCATACAAAACGAAATATAACCATCTCAACCTCTTTATGATGCTATATAAGCACCTATGGGGGTATGGATGAAGAGAGACAACCTTCATGCAAGATTATGCTAAAGATTTGCAAGCTCCCATATTCCCTGAACCTTTGAGTAGCATCCCGTGATCTAGAAACATGCTTTCCAACATTCCTTCCTCTCTCATATATGATCATAGGGTGTGTTCTTATCCCTTCTAGATCATTCGAGGAAGAACCACTTTGTTGAGTTGATGCTTGAAGCGTCTAGTGGAAGAACTTGGGTGGTTGGCTTTGAAGCAATGTCGACGGTTAGAGTCACTTTGTAACTACCTACTTATATTATTTCAATAAAAGAGTTTTCTTTCCCTCCATATATGTGCAATTTCATTCAATCTACTTATATATGTTAACTTGCTTTACATAATTGAATTTGCACATTACTTGTATAACTTCATTTCATAAATACCTTGTTGCGGTATAGAATTGATCTCCTTTTGCAAGTTAGTATGGGTAGAGATCAAGAGAAAGTCAAAGGTTGAGAGCGAGGAACTACATTAAACATTTGGATACAAGGTGTGAGATTTTCTATTATCTCTTCCAAGTAGTTATTTTATTATAAGTTTGTGTGTGGGAGGGTAGGTTCTTCCTTTTAAATACAATGAGGCTCTGTTGTGACATAGACCCAAGGTCACATGGTAAAAATCCCACACTATCATTTTTATAAAGGTAAAAAATATTAACCCATTTATTTAGTATTTCAGTAGGAAGAAACACTAATGTTAAGTGATTTTTTAGGCTTTCTATCTTCCTTCTTGAAAAAATGCTCTTACACTTTTTCTCAAAATCATAGAAGGTAAATTATAATTGTGAGAAAAATATTTTAAAAAAACTTGTGATCCATTTAGGTATAATGTTGGTAGTCTAAACTTCTTGTCATCCCTTTTGGGGAACATGCCGTGAGTATCATTTTTATAAAGGTAAAAAATATTAACCCATTTATTTTTGTATTTCACAAGGAAGAAACACTAAGGTTAACTTATTTTTGAGACTTATAAAGGTAAAAAATATTAACCCATTTATTTTTTTTGTATTTTACAAGGAAGAAACACCAAGGTTAACTTATTTTTCAGAATTTCTATCTTTCTATTAGAAAAAATGCTCTTACACTTTTTCTCAAAATTCTAGAAGGTAAATTATAATTTTGAGAATGGTTTTCATTGAATTACAAAAAGAAATATTAGTTTCATCCATATCACAGTCACCCTCAAATTGTTAACATGTGAGAAAATGAATGAAATTCTCTTCATTCTAATTACATAAGTGTGAGAATAAGTGTGAGAATGGACCAAATATCCTTCTCATTCTCCCCCAAGTTACAAAAGTGTGAGAAATGACCTTTCCTTCTTCTCTCCCTGAGTCAAATAAAAAAGTGTGAGAAAGGGTTAGTGCTCTTTCTCCCCCATAAAATTACTAATGTGTGAAAAATTGAAGGTCTTCCTCCATTCCACTTGAACTACAAATTTGTAGAAAGGTTCAATGGTCATTCTTCTCGTCTCTCCAATGAAAAAGTGGGAGAAAGTGATAGTGCTCTTTCTTATCCTTAATAAAAGTATTAAATTACTAATGTGTGAAAAATTGAAGGTCTTCCTCCTTTCCACTTGAACTACAAATTTGTAGAAAGGTTCAATGGTCATTCTTCTCGTCTCTCCAATGAAAAAGTGGGAGAAAGTGATAGTGCTCTTTGTTATCCTTAATAAAAGTATTGAAGTGTGAAAAAAATGAGGGTTATCCTTCTCCACATCTAATTACAAAAGTGTGAGAAAGGTATGCTTATCCTCCTTCTCCCCTCAAAATACAAAAGTGTAAGAAAGGGCCCAATTCTCATTCTTCTCATCCATTGAATTAATAAAGTGTTAGAAACAGTCTCCACCCCTTCTCCTCCTAAATTGAATG
Source organism: Picea mariana (assembly GCA_032191745.1). Lineage (NCBI taxonomy): Eukaryota > Viridiplantae > Streptophyta > Pinopsida > Pinales > Pinaceae > Picea > Picea mariana. The sequence continues at coordinate 3,350 of JASDQU010248526.1, forward strand.
ACAAAAGTGCGTCCAAGGGCCAGTGATCCTTCTACTCCCTCAAATCACTAATGAGTGAGAAATTGAAGGCACTCCTTCTCCTCCTCACTTGAACAAATATATTTTTTAATAACCACCTACTTCAATAGTCCCTCAGATACAAAGCATTTCCATAAAAAATTTAGAGTTAAAGACTTAAAAAAAAGTGAATTTTCTTAATCCCAACCTGCAATATATTTGGTTTTGGATACAATCATCCATTTCACTAATGGAATGCCTTGCTCTTCCTTATTACCTATCCATATAAAAGAGAAACATCACCTGATAATATTTTCCAAAATGCTTATGGAGATATTGACTGATATTATATTGAGATAACTTTTAGATTAGACTTTAATAAGGTTAATATTATTCCTAAAGGGTCAATGATTGCACCACAAAGAGATTCTACTATCCATTTTTGCAAATATACACTATTCATATATTTTCCCATAGTCATTAGGTTTTATAATAAACCCCAAATACTTGAAGCCAATAGAAAAAATCTAAAATATCATATGGGAAGATCATATACAATGATCTCTTTAATCCTTCATTAGTCCTATTAAAGGTGATGGATGAATTTTGCAAGATAATATCCATTCTTTATGCCTTGTCATAAAAACCTTCTAAAATTTTCTTGAATATTCTAGCATCCCTTAGAGATCCATCTAAAAACAAGAGTATATCATTAATGAAAAATATTTTTGAAACATAAACTGATCTTCACATTTTTATTCCTCTATGATTACATGCTCTTTTAGCTTCCTTAATTTCCTTCTTAGGGTATTATACTACTAAGAGAAAAGACAATGGTGAAACGGACACCCTTTCCTTAATCCCTAGTAGGAGTAAGAGAAAAGACAATGGTGAAAGGGACACCCTTTCCTTAATCCCTAGTGGGAGTAAAAGTCTAGATGTTGAGCAATTGATTAGGGGAAAGAAGGACATAGAAGATTAGGGGAAAGAAGGACATAGAAGAGAGATAGTCATGTATCCAATTCATCATTAGTTAAAAGAATCAATTGTGAATAATCATTAGCCTTTGGTATAACCAATTCACTTTCACTTTGTCAAAATCCATGGAAAATTATAGCTTTATCACCATGGTTGACATATTTTTTCTTTAATAGTATGCACCCCTTCTTGTGCCACACTAATAGCCTCATGCATCTTCCTTTTATTTAGAAAAACAAATTTCTTTGAAAACATATTCTTTGAGAAAGTAAGATTTATTCTATTAGCTATGGTCTTAGCAATGGTTTTATATGTACAGTTGCACAATGAGATTGGCATGTATTAATTAAAGGAGTATGGTGAGTCCTTCTTGAGAATAAGTGTAATGAAGGGGGAATTGAAGGCTCCCAAAACTTTTCCCAAGACTTTGGATTCTTCTATTACGCTAATAAGATCATCCTTAAGAATAGAATAAAATCATAGAAAGAATTCCATAGTCCACTGATCTGAGCCCAGGGAACTCCTTTGTTTTTTAAGGGAGGCAAGGAAAACCTTTAATTCCACTTTTTAGACCTCATAAATCAACCAACCATTTGTTTCTTCATTGATAAAGCTTGGGATGTAGGATGTTAAATTAATGATCTCTACTATGTTTCCTCTCATGGAATATTTATACAATTTTTGAAAATGGGACACTCATATCTCTACTATTTGATTGGATTTTCTATACTTTATCACATATTCCCTTGTAAATCCCAAATAGTATTTATATTTATACTTTATCCCATATTCCCTTGTAAATCCCAAATGGTATTTATATTTATACTTTATCCCATATTCCCTTGTAAATACCAAATGGTATTATATTTTTCATATTATTTGCTTAGTTATGGAAAAACTAATGGTATTTTCATTTCCCTTTTCTATCCTAGTATCCCTCCTCTTCATCCTCCAATTTGCTTCTTCCCAATCCTTTATTTTGTGCAAAGGGTAGTGAGTTAGGGGTCCAATATTACTATATCTACTCAAACCTCTATCCTCTTAGCTGTAAAGTTTAGGTCCTCCCCATTATAATGCTTTTATTCGTCAGAACCCCCTACTCAAAGAAAATTTCCCAATACCGTGTCTTCGTGTCATAGGGTCCATAGATGTTAATCACTAAGAAGGACTTATCGATCTCCAATAATCTAAGCTTAACCCAAATACCTACAAGTAGTAATGGTGAGTTAATAACCTAGTTGGATTTATTATAGTTATTTAAGATCCGACTAGATTTTCCAGTTGCATCTAAATTTAAGAAATATAATCCCTTTAGACAATAAGCTAGAATTTGTTTAATATTATCTCTACTTCCACCATTTCCTAATTAAAAATGCATTAGGCATGTGTAGAAGGCACAAGTGTTTTACAAAATTATTTTTATTACGTGTCTCAAACCCTTGATGTTGATGGAGAGAATTATCATTATAAATCTCTACCTAGGGCCTTCCATACTCTTAGGGTCCCTTGGATTGTTTTTTGTTTTCCACTTTTAATTTCTCTCACCACTTTTCTCGAATCATGGGATAAGAAAAACTTTTTACTAGGCATGTTTTTGTTTGATTCCCCACCCCCAATAATTTGTAACCTGTCATGGACATTCCATTGGAATAATTCATCACAATAAATATTACAAGATTTTGTCATCTATTATTATGAATTTCTTTACTTAATATTGAGATTAAATGTTACTTGCTTAATGCATGAAAATGTTGAAATAACTAAAATTGAAATGAAAAAAGCTAAGAAAATCACACACCATCCACACAATGACCACAATATGTACACTGGGAAAACCCAATGAGAAGGTGATGATTATGCTTTCTCTTTTCTTCTCAGTTATAAAATGAAAATACAAAGGAAAGGGTCCTTCATTATGGAGTTTCAATGGACATTGTGGCCAATATGGTTGCTACATGATCTTTTACTTCATATATTCTTCTTAGTGTCCAAATCCTAGAAGTCTTCTCAACTATGAAACAATACACAATACAATAAGAATGGAGTCCCTTCCTTTCCTATAATTCCAATGTTGAACATAGCTTAATAGTTCTCTAGGGTTAGGGTTAGGGTTTTAACATGCCACAACCCCTAATTAATGTTAGGGTTTTGGACCCTCTAAAATATTCTCGAAAGTCCACATTTTACTATATCTACATGTGTGAGCAATGGAAGCTTATGCATCATCCACTCAGTACCATGGTAGTCAATATAATGATAAGCCAACTTGCGGGAGGCATAATTTCCTCATATGAACTTTGATTAAGATGACGTTTACACAATTTGAAAGATATTAAAGTGTAGAACAATGTTGAGGGGCTAAGAGCTACAATCATGAATATTTTACCACAATAAATATCATTTGAGGCCTCAAATAGGATATGGGAGGTTCTAGACCCCAAATCACTAAAGCAGAAAATGCCCCTAAAATGGGACCTACAAGCCAATAGCTCCAATTTTTCCACCCAAAAGTATGAAAATACATGAAAAATTATATACTTATCCATTCCATATCATACCTCTCCATTTGTGGAGGCTTTTGTTCCCTAAAATATTTTACCAAAGGAGGTGAGGAAGTTTTTCCTCTATCCTCTCCCTGGAATACCATTTATCCTTACCTAGAAGTTTTCCTTTCAACCTAGCATGATCGATTTCATATGGCACCCATTTGGTTGTTTTGGACATCTTCTATAAAATTATATCTTCTACTAACTCTGCCTAATCTTTTGATGCTAGGTAGTTTGTAATAGGTAAGACTTGCTTATTAGTTTCTTGGTGCAACATGGCAACATGGAAGGCTCATAAAGTTTTATATTCTCCACATTCACTACTAACTAAAAGTGCACATATGAGGCTAGACCAAGTCTATATGCATTATCACCCACCTTCTCCAACACTTTGAAAGGACCATACCAAAAATCCTTGATATTCTCACCAAGACCTTGTAGCCTTTCTTTGTTTAGATATACGGAAACATTTTCTACCACCTTGAATGTTTTCTCAATTTTGTGTTGATTATGCTAGACCTTGTAATTTTTTTATGAATTCTTCAATGTCTCATGTACTTTTAAATGCATATACATGATCTTAACAAAAAGAAAATGTCCTTCAATGTTTCTCCTTTGGTGTCTTCCCTCACTTCTCCTTGATGTCCATAAACAACATATTAGGGAAAAGGTGGAAAATTCCCAAAGAAAGTTTCAAAAGGGGACTTACGGGTAGAAGTATGGAATACTCTATTATAAGAGTCTTGAACACAAATCATTTTTTAATCCCATGTCCTTGAATGCTTTTGATTGTAACCCTCAAAAGATGAACTAGTGTCCTTTTCACTACTTATGTCTACCCATCGGTTTATGGATGGAAAGATGTGGATCTCTTCAACTTGGTGTCCATATTTTCTCACAATGCATTCCAAAAGGAATTAATAAATATAGTAAGTTTTAGAAACAAAAAACTTATCTTTCTTGTAGAACAACCCAAATTAGAGATGATAGTCAACCTAACTGCCACCTTCTTCTACACGAAGTTGGCCTTGTATTTTTTTAACATCTCTTTGAATTACTCAACTTTCATGTATGCCTCTTTGTATGCATCATGGGTAAAATCATCCATGTGCATAAGATTTCCTAAAGCAGTGATGTTGGATGTTGGTGGCCTTGATAGCACGTTTTCCAACTTCTTAGTCTTATCCTTTGTATATTTGATGGTAAGATGAAACTGTTGTAGAAAAACCCATCCACTTGTAGTGTTTGGTTTGATAAAGATTACTTCCGGTGATTTTTATCCTATATTTTTTCACTAGGAAAAGGGCTCTTTTCAATGCATTGCGATCAATCTTATATTGACCAAAATCTAGGTCAACACTTTTTAGGTAGTGCATGTCCTTTTAACATCATTTTTTCCATCCCTTGTACATTTATTGATGTATCAGTTTAAACTATTACTATATGGTAAATGTTGGTGCATGTTAGTTCTCTACTTTAGTGACTTCATGCATGCTAATATTACTTAGTTTTGTTTCTTTGCTTTATCAACCAACTCATGGCATGCACATCATTTGGGATGGTTTCCAAATCCATAAAAGAAGGGCATTGTATTTGTAGTGCATACATTGCATTTCTTTCCACTCAATTAGTTGGTTAATAGATATAGAGAAAATAAATATCATTACAACAATCTAGTGGTTCACTGCTTGATCTATGTTCTCTTTTTATATTCTTAATCTTGGGTGGTTTCATAAACACCTTAGTATAAAATTAATAGCTTGCATGAAACAGTGCTATAGATTGGATTCATTCCTAAATATCTCATGGTATTAGAGCCCAATAATTTTGGAAGAAAAGCATAATAAATTGCTTTTGAATCCTCGTATTAATAATGTATTTTGTTTATTTGATGAAAGGTTGGAATGCCCAAACAATTAAAAGAGGCTGGAGTGCCTAAGAAATGTAATACTTTGAACATTTCAAATAATAAAATACATTACTTGTTGCAAGATGGAAAAGGAAAAGAGTTATAGGGGGATATGATTCCATGAGAGAGGGGGATAAGGGGGATACATATTTTAATTATATTTTATCTACCCATCTTCGTTTTAATTGAGAAAAGTGGTTACATGAGCTTCTTGAGAAAGGCCATGCTTCTTGATTTCCAAGTAAATATATAAACCCCTTTTTGGTTGTTTGGGGGTTCACTTTTTCACTCTATCATGGGTTCATTCATTAATTCATTACTCCTCATTCATTTTTGTTCTTGGTTGAGCACATGGGGACAAATTATTGAGGAAAGAAGCCATTTTTTTCCGGTTGTAGTAATTGCTAGTGTATTGCAACCATGAATTGATGCATGTATGCCTGAGATAAATTAACATGTGCTAAACCTTCCTCACGTATATGAATCCTGAGATTCTCAACATGGATATTCTTGACCATATGCACTGGAGCCCTAAAAAGAAGTGGAAAACCTAAAGGACTATGTGGCAATGAAGGGGGTTCATTGTCTTTGGGTGGTGCAAGCTGGAGAGAGGAGATTTGGTGTATTTTAGATTGTTGTGTGTTGATAAACCCATGAGATCTTGAGTGCTCACTAGTTTGGGAAGCTGAGTGTCGCTCTGGAACCTGTCCTTATGGATTCATGTCCCTGGCTCGAGGGTGACCTACTATTATGACTTGGAAAAAAAACTCCTAAGGTTCAGTGGAATGTTCTTGGTCTGTAGCCAGATGGTGATTGGTTTTGATAAAGATAATTTCTCTCTGTATTGGTTATCTCTGCTTGTATATGTATTTCCATTGTGTATTAATTATTAACTCTAAAATATGTATTGATAATGTGTCTTTGTGTTGGCTATTGTTGTGCATGGAATAATTTTCATTTATTTTATAGTGTATCATGGATCTTGATTAATGCATGTGATATTATTGTATTATTCTGTGCTTCATTATTAATTAATTGGTATCAGAATTTTTAATCATCCCAAGAGGGCAAATTTATAGTTACCTAGGCAGCGGGTATGACTCAAATCAGAGCACAGAGAAAATGATTTTATGGGGTTTGTTGATCTGTGTGTGTTACAAAAAGTTTCATTGCAAGAATATTTTTCTATGTTGAGTTTTCTCTTCTCACATATCACTATTGGAAAATCTCAAACATAGGAAAAAGATCATATTCTAGTGGGGTTCATTGTGATTTTATTTGTTAGTATGTGCCCCATAAGTTCATCCTCGATTGTGGCTTATAATGAAAAAAATCACTTAAAATATTTACTCCTTAACTATGTGATTCACTCACCCATTTCCCTATGAAATTCCTCAATACCACTATCGAAATCTGAATGGGTGAATCCATGCAATTTCTCACTAGTAGTGGTGAATTCTATATGTAAGTTTTAGGGCCATTTTTAGCATTGTGAATTCCTTTTTCTACTACAATATATCCGTAGCAATTTCTACAAAAAAATTGTAGCCACAAAAAACTATTCAACAAACGTTATTTTTGCACTTGTAGATTCTAATCATCTAAAAACAGGAACACTATCAAGTTCCCCTTCTTACACTGTTCAATTATTATGAGTGGAAATCAAATATGTTGATTTTTATGAGAAGGAAAGGCATGTTCAAACATTACGAGAATTAAATATGAACCTACATTGAATGATAAAAATTTGAAGTGGTTTAGCAAATGTGATGAAGCCTATGTTTTATGGTGTCTCTCTATATCTCTCGATCTTCTTTTCCAGATTGAATATGAAACTTCACCCAAAAAAATATGGACTACTATGAAAGTAGTTTTTAGGAAGAAAGATGTGTTAAGAGGACACCAGCTAGAGAATGAGCTCATTATCTTGAGCCTAAGCAATTTTGACACAATCTAGGACTTCCTCACGGAGTTTAAATCCTTGAGGTTGTAGTTGAATTTTTGTGGGATTGATAAGGACGATGAACAACTTGTTCTATCCATGCTTTCCAAACTTGGAATTGATTTTGTTTTTCTACATTCTATGCTTTCAAGAACACTCTTGGAACTACTTGGAAGATGTAGACCGTTGATGATTTTACTACTACAATGACCAAGGAGCAAGATGATATTGTGGAGATGGTTTCTTTAAATTAGTCAAACTCACACACCCTTGTTTCAAACTAGGGAAAGAAGTTGAGAATCACATATAAAAAGGACCATAAGTAGATTATGGTGAATAAATCTAAATCTACTTTTGAGACCTCTTATTTGAAGGGTTGAAAATCCCAAAATTGAAAGGGTCAAGTGTGCCTATTTTAATAAGCTTGGGCATGATTAACATAATTGCATGAATACACAACTTGGTCATCTTACTCATATTCTTGAGAAGAATAATATCAAGGGGATTGATTATGTCAAGCAAATTTCTTTAGCAAAGGAACCCACAAAGGCACATGAAAGCAAAGGGAAAAACATGGACCCAACTCTAGCACTTGTAGTAGTTGCATCTCAGCCTTCTTCATGGGTACTTGAATCAATTCCATCACACCACATGAATTCATCTAGAGGTGGAATTTCATATTTGTATTATTGTACTAGATCAACAATATTAATGGGAGATAATAGTCCTATTGATGTATGTGGGAGAGGATCTATTGATGTGGCTAATGAGACATTTCATAAGTTCTTTGTGTGCCTTCACTATTAAGTGATCTCCTCTTTATCTACCATATTACTCATTATAGTTTTGGAAAGTAATTTTAGTTCACACCTGATTTCATGTTCATTAATGAGATGAAAAATGATTCTACAGTTGTTGTTGGCAAAGGTTATCATCAATCTCAAATATATTTTTTATCTAAATTTTATTCCCAAGTCTTCATCTACAATGCTTATCAAAGATGATCATATTATGGCATGATTAGTTTCTCCATATCAATTATAACTATTTTCAATATCTCAACAAGTGGATCATGATGACAAGGTGTTGAATGTCATATTTTATGGTGGTGTCTATAAGGGATACATACTTGGCAAGAATCCAGAGGAGAAGTTTGACAAAGGAAAAGGACGGATAGCTATACAAGTTGTGTATCTTGTTCATAGTGATATGATGGTTCCTTTTCCTCATCCTTCAATTAGAAGAGCCAAATATGCCTTGAACTTCATTAATGATCTCTCAAGGTATACCTAGGTTTTTGTTTCTTCGGAAAAAATTAGAGGTCTTTGAGCACTTTCAAGACTTAAAATTACTGGTTGAGAAATAGTGTGAGAAGGCCACTAAAATTATACATACAAACAATGTGAGAGAGTATGTGAACAACAACTTTGAGTAGTTCTATGATTCTGAAGGAATTAAATTGTAGAGTATTATCTCTTACACTCCTCAGTATATTGATGTGTTTGGATGAAATAATAGATCTCTTAAGGAAATGGAAATTTACCTGCTACAATCGCAGTCTCTTGCTTCAAATTTTTGGGTAGAAGCCATTAATTATTCCTATTACATCCAAATCCAAGTTCCCATAAATTATTGAAGGGATTCACTCCTTTGAATATTGTAGTAGTCGAAAACCCATAGCCAAACACTTTAGAGTGTTTGGTTCTCGATCATGGGCTCACATTCCTGCATAGAAACATAATGAATTGGATTCTCAAAGCCAATATTTCATTTTTATGGGATATCTTGATGGATTTAAGGGATACCATCTTCTCAACCCCATCACTAATAATCTAATAATTTCCATGAGTGTTCATTTTAAGGATATATCCTCAATTCATTATCATGATGATTTGTGATCTATAGCTAGTGAAATTTTCATAATGAATTCCACTAACAATGGAGTTGATGATCAACCTACGATGATTATTGATTTTGAGGAATCGTTTTCATTTTATTCAAATGATGGGAGTCATTATCAGAGTTCTTCTATAGATTAATAGGTTGCATATCCCCCTCATGAACCTCATGTCATGATGCCATGATGGACATGCCAATGCCAAACACTAAAATCAACATCAAATTTGGTTGGAGATCCAGTAGACACCATGTGAACACATTCTCAATTTCATGCATCTCCACAAGTACTCTCTAATATAGAACCATTTATACATATAGACTACTATATTACTACTTTTATAGATATATAGACCTTTCAAGATGATGCTGGAATTCCTGAGTGGGACATAGCTATGCAGGAGGAATAAAACTCATTTATTTAGAAGCACACATAATATATGGTTCCCCTTCCTAAAGGAATAAACTTTGTTTAGTGTAATTGGATATATTATACAAAGTTTGCAAAAAATGGTCTAGTGAACAAGCACACTGATCGGTTGGTGGAAAAAGGATTCTCATAGGTACCTACCATAGAATATAATGATTTTTTTTCACCAATTGAAAGGATGTACTCAATCTAGTTTGTGCTCACCATTGTTTCATCTCATCATTCGAAGTTCATCAGATGGATGTAATGAGTTCATTTATTTACCCCTTTGAGGAGGAAATTTACATGGAGCAACTTCAAGGGTTCTCTTAGGAATATTCAATAGTGTGCATACTTAGAAAATACCTTTATGGCATCAAACATGACCCTTAGGCTTGGTATGCCAAGATGGATTCATTCCTTATCTCTCATGGATTTTTTGGATACCATTCTAATATTAATTTCTACATTATGTGGTAGGATGACTCTCTCATGTTCATGGTATTGTATGTAGATGATATCTTCATCACTAACAACTCCTCAACATCCATTATTGTTGTAAAAACTTCCTTGCATGATAGGGTTTTGATGAGTGACCTAAGGTTGCTACATTATTTTCTCTAGATTGAGATCACTTGATTTGATTATGGGATCACCATGGCATAGTCCAAATATGCTCTAGATCTAAATTCACTATTTTAGAAAACTAATTGCAAGATTACTATGATCCCATTTCTCTCTAGTGTCAAACTCATTGAGCGGATCCAGCACATCCGAAAACAAGTTCAAGATATTCTACCAAATTATAATGTCAAGTACAAGTTATGCCATGATCAACATCGGGTGCCACATAAGTTTCAGGTGGGAGACAAAGTTTGGTTGCACTTGCAGAAAGAATGCCTTATAGGGCCCCATCGGAAGCTTCACCCACTCCGTTATGGGTCATACACCATCACCAAGGTTGTGGGTGACAATTTGTTTGAGCTCAACATTCCCCCTTTCCTTGGCCTGCACCTAGTCTTCAACGTGGCTCTCCTTCGGCCATATTTCCCACCATTATTGGACACCTCAGAGATAGCAGTGCAGTTGACACCAATAGATATCAACCCTGACTACATGAAACATGCATCCGATGATCATATTGTGGACACACAAATCAAGGGCACTTGACAACAAAGGATCCATCTTTATCACGTCGTCAAAGCAAGACAGTGCTTGCACCAAGGAAAGTGGTTCACCCAAGGCCAAATTCAAAAGTTATTTCCTCATCTGATGGGGGAAATCAATGCAATGGAGACCATTGATTCCTAAGGAGGGAGTATTGATCCATGTGGATATCGATGGCCACCCACCTTTTCCAACTCGGTCAAAACAATTTTCTGACAATTTTGGCAATTTACTATTTTTAGTAGCTTTTAACTTTCAGGGCCATTTTGAGGGCCTAAATGAAGGTTTTTTGGGATAGATATTCTCAATGATAGTCGAAGGCTCTCATTGATCCCCCAAAATGAATATCATTGAAGATACCTTTCCAACGAGCTATCATGTGCCTAAAACGGAGATCGTATGCAAAAGTTACGACCTCAGTAAGTTGATGTACTAACTTACCCAAACGGGGCCCACATGACTTTTGGTGCTTCATCTCCTAGGGTTAGGTTTTTGGATGTCTAGGGTTTTTGACATTCCTTTTTATTGTAAAAAGGCCTTCAAAGCCTCATTGTAATCATCTTCTTGCGAATGAGTGCAATCGTCACATCTCTTCTTAGAGATAAGCCACCACCATTCCAACAAGCTTGTTTTCCACTGCATTTTATAGTTTTATCTTATTTCCTTATTGAATAGAAAACTAGTTTTACTATATCTTTGTTATTCTGTGTTAAGCATCTTTTAATAATTTGTATTCATTTTGTTTTGCTCATAAAATCCAGATGAGACTAGGAGACAAGTCGACCAATGAGTACAGGAAAGTCGATTGACGAGTAAAGGTGAATCAATGGTTAATTCGAAGGTCCAAGTGATCGACCGAGAATTTGAAGTCGAAGTAATCAACGAGAATTCAAAGTGTTATTCGAGTGGCAACCAACTGAATACCAACTAGGTAGTCGACTGGTAAACTGACCAAAGTCGACAATAACATAATTATGAGATTAATTGGATTGCAACAAATCATATGCACATATTTGTAGCCATTTTTGGGTGTCATGATCTAGGGTTTTGCATGTTGTAAATCCTATAAATAAATCTCATTGTTACTGTATTAATTTGATCTTCATGTTAGGGTTGTTGGTCATGTAGATGAAATCTGAATTGGTTGTAATTTTTTTCTTTTGTAAATCAAGAGATAATGATGGAGAATGTGTCTTAGGTGTAAACCAAGGTTATTCATGTAACTCTTTATTCTCAAAGAATAAAACAACAAAAGAGAAAGACGCTCAAGGAATCTTGGTTTTCTCGTTTGAGTTTCCAGGGTAAAATCTATGTGTATTGTGTTTGTCATTTATTTTATTGTTTAAATATGTCATCTCTTTCCTAATTGTTTTAATGCAAGTATTTCTTTCTCATCAAATGGAAGTTATAAGAATAATACACCAACCATTAAATAAAGGTGGGGAAAATTATCTCATGTATAAAGAAATCAAATTCACCCAATGCAAGCTAGGAGAAAAAACAACTTCCCAGATACAAAGCATGATATGCAACCTTGCCCCTCCCTTGTCCTTGGTTACAGAAAGAGATAAATGAACTTATACACAAACCATTAAACAAAGGAATAAACAATCAACCCATGCATAAAGACACCATCTACAACCCTGACAATGCTTTGTTTTCTTCTTTTTCTTTCTATTTAAACTTCATCGCCTATCATAAATATAATGGGAAATGGTCAAATCATTCCCATAAATATAATGGGAAATGGTCAAATCATTCCACCATAGCTAATTGGAAGAGGTATAAAACAATATTTAAAAATAAAAAACCAACTTTTCTATTTACCTTCCCAAAACTTAGGCATGGCTATTCCACCATAGCCAAATGGAAGAGGTATAAAACAATATTTAAAAAATAAAAACCAACTTTTCTATTGACCTTCCCAAAACTTAGGAAAAACTTTTGTATTGGTTTTGTGTACATACTAAGATCAAACTATTAAATAGAGGCTAGAACAATTAACCCATGAGATAAGATTATTGTTCTTTCCAACGACACAACCTCTTTTTTTTAACTATTTATTCTTCAACAATATGGAAAAGTAAAGGGAAAGTGGTCAAAGTAGAGTGCATTGCTAAAATGATTGAGTTAAAATGATTGAGTTAATAAGTGGGAAAGTGAA
>JASDQU010248527.1:4958-16492 GCA_032191745.1 Picea mariana
AAGGGGTTAGTCGAGCAACATTTAGGTATCCAAATCATGGTGCACCATTAATCATCAAAACTGATTCTTATTGAAATGAAGCAACAATGCAACTAACCTATATCCTAACCTAGTTTCCTATGACAGTTAACCCAGATTAGACTGTTGGGTTAAGAATTTACTCTACATTGGGACTATCTGAACAGGATTAGACAGTCTGGCCAGATTTATTCACTAATCTAACCTAGACACTTTGGCTAAGATTAAATTGTGTAGCCAAACTCATTCACTACCCTATCAACATCAATTTGAAAAGAACTTGGCCATGCTTGAAAGGTATGGACCAAGTTATTATTATTGCATGGGGCTTTTATTGAAATTCTTTTATGCCCTCTTTTTCTTTCCTTTTTCTTTTTTCTTTTTCTTTTTCTTTTCTTTGTTTTTTCTTTTTCCTTTTCTTTCTTTTTTCTTTTTTCTTTTCTTTTCTTTTTCAAATTATTTGCAGAATGAAAAATCATTTGTCAACAAAAACACTAGAGACAGATAATATCCCATTCACCAGTTGATCCTATAACTTATAGGGTGATAACAGGGATGAAACTAGGCCATACGACATTCCTATGTGGCAAAGACATGTGGCCCTTGAAACTGGTGTGTTCGTTTAATCATGTTATTCAGAATCAGGGAATTTTCCTTAGCTAATCGTTTTAGCAATAGATCTTACCCTTATGATGTTGAAAAAGTACCAAGGATCGACGACCAGTGATAAAATTAACCAAGTGCTCCCGGATTAACCCCCTCGAAAATTGTTGATGCAGAAAGTGCATTGGGGGTTGGTGATTGACGATGTGTCCATGTGGAAATTTTCAATGATTTAACCTTTTGAGATTTCACCGACCCTGAACAAATGCATTCTTCATAAACTATTGGGGGTTTATCATGGCTCATGTCAATGTTTATCCTTCTCCTATTTTTCTGATGTCGATGGGAAATCAGCTAACTCCTGAATCTTCTTAGCGAACAACTAGCACAAATTTACTCCTCCTTTTACCAATGTAGATGATACATCAGTGATCGATGATTATTGTTACTGTGTGGTCATTTTTCCTTCTTGTATTTTGGTGATGCCAAACACAGACACACTAGTAATAATTTTAGCTGCTTATTCTTAGTTAGAATGCCAAGTTCTTTCAAACAGAAAGGTTTTCACATTGACAAGTTCAAACAAATCCACTTTTATCGATGAAAAGACATGAAAAAAAATAGCAATCCCTCCATAGTGGACTCAATTCATACAAAAAAACAAAAGAAAAGAAGTGGTACCCTAAAGTGACAAAATTTCATAAAATCTTTTAGGGTGTGTTGAGTGCTCAAAAAATGGCGATTCTCTGGGAGAAAGCAGAATATTTGTTTCTTCCCTCAGGCTTAGCTAGTGCAGAAGCTGGTTGAGAAACTAACTGGCTTTGCTTTTATCAGAGTATTTCCCATCCATGCATGTACAATTTGCCCAGTTTGCAAATCTGGGTCCGCCTATGGAGTTTAACCCTTATTCCACCTCTGTTCCTCTTGACCGTGACCCACACCCCCTTTTGACAAGAGATGGGTAAGGCATTCACTGGATCAAGGTTGTTTTAGTTATCATTATTCACTTGCTACGGTGTTTCTCCACTTCCAATGAGTGTCCATAGCCCCGATGGAGTCACCCCAACATCACATAACTTGCTCTGCTTCCAACGAGCGTCCATAGCCTCGATGGAGTTATCTACATACCCTCTCCTACTTTGTAATCATTTAATATAATTGATTTATTTCTAGTAGAGATGCCCTGAACTAGTGGGAGAGGACATCTGTTATCTGCAATATGAAATGGTTAATGTGAAATTCCTCCTAGCTCTGTCTAGAGGTCCATGTGGTCCTTTTCAAATTTCCATCTTTCCATTTAGGCTTTACCAAACCACCAAGTGGACACTTCATCATGCACTAAGGTTGTTTGTTTGCAAAGACAATATATAGAACTCTTTGAAGAAAAATTCAATTGCCCAACATTTCTTATGTTGCACATAAATGTGAGTTAGGAGTAGAGTTTTCTACACCATATTGATTTGGGTCAACCAATGCTTTGCATAACACAACTTTATTACAAGAAAATACCAAAAAAAATAAAAGACATGAATAAAAGGACTCTGGAATTAGTCTACCTTACACCTACACAATTATCCTAATAAGAAAATAACATGAAAAGACACACACATTTTTTTTTAACAAAAATATTGTTTTAGGGCTTGGCCATTCATCGGGAGGCCATCAGGTTCCCCCCTCACATTCTACAACTGATATGTGCCTACCCCAATTTTATCGGATACCTAAAAAGGTCTGATCCATAGATTCTAGAACTTCGAATGTTTTTCTGTAGGTTCATTTTCTCTATCCCATTTCAGGACTAAGTCTCCTACCTCAAAATTCTTCTCATTGACCTTATGCTTGTCAAACCATCTTTTAACTATCTGCTGATGAGTGATGAAATTTGATTATTCTTTCTTCCTTTCCTCTTCCACCATGAGGAAGGTATCAATTCTCTATTGAATAACTGATGAGGGTTTTCCTCTTGAACCCTGAGCAAGCTGAAGGGATGGAAGATATAACCCATTTGGGAGAATGGCTTCTTGTCCGTATACCAAAAAGTATGGGGAGTTCCTATAGCTTCCTTGGGTGTTACTTTGTTTTACCATAAGGCATTATGAAGTGAGCTATGCCAATTCCTTTGATTTTATGCAATTGTTTTCTTCAAGATCCTCACTAGGTTATTATTGGTTGATTATGCCACCCCATTTCCTTCTGGATAGTAGTTTGTAGAGTATCTGATTATGGTTCCTTTGTATAGAGAAACGTTTGTTAATAAGTGGAAGAAAAATAAGCCGCATTATCAAACAAAAGAATGGAAGGCATCCCAAACCTCATGATCAATTGTTGTTCTATGAATTGGATTACAACCTTTTCATTCATGTGAGTCAGAGGGATGGCCTCTGCCCATTTCGTAAAATAGTTTGTGGCAGTCAGTATGTATTTATGTTTTTTTGAAGAACTCGGGGTAATCTTCCCTATGAATTCTAACCTCCGTTGCTCAAATGGTCTGGATATGGTCACTGGTTCGAGTGGGACAACTTCTCTCTTCTCTCTGCCTGCACTCATTTGACAAGTTTTATAGTTTCTAGTGTATGTATGAGTGTCCCTACATAGAGTAGGCCAGTAATAGCCAAATATTAATATTTTGTGAGAAGTATTATTCCCCGCAAAGTGTCCACCTACAGTACCATCATGGATCTCACTTAGAACCTTTTTTTCATATTCGCATTCAAGACATCTCAAGAGTACCCCATCATAATTTATGTGGAAAAGTACTGAATTTATGAGTAGATATTGTGAAAATTTTAGTTTGAGAGCTCTCCTTTCCTTAGGGTTCAATTTTTCTGGGAAATTCCCATGATGCAGGAGGTAAAACAAATTTCCATACCAAGACTCTTGCCATGTGGGAATGTATAAAGCTTCACTACACCATAATTCTAATTCATTTTCCCTCCCGCGGTCTTCATTTATTCGGTCTTGGGATTCTGCGGCCAGTTTACACAATCTTTGTCCCTTCACTAGTTTGGAAGGTTTTATATCTAGATCAAATTCTTGGAAAAATTCCATCCAATTTCCTCTTCTCTCCCCCATCTCCTATTTATTGAATAGGGATCGGACTACGGGATGAGGCACGATGAATTTGGTGTGATTTTTTAGGATGTAGGATCTAAAATGTTTTACTGCTTTGTACAAAACATAAGCCCGTTTGTCTATAGAAGGGTAATTCAATTCAGCCCATTGGAGATTAGTGTTCATGAATGATACTGGTGCCTCATTGTTATCATCATCCTTCTGGGTCAAAAATGCAGCTAAGGATTGGTCGGAGGTGAAAGTATAGAGGAAAAAATATTTATTAAATTCCGGACTTCGCAACACCAGAGATTGAGATATTCCAGTCTTGATATTGTTGAAAGCATATTTTCACTCATCATCCCACTTAACATCAACATCCTTGTGAATCATTTTTTGTAAGGGTTTGATAGTTTCAGCTAAATAGAGCGTGAACTTCCTCACAAAATTAATATTCCCAAAGAAGGATCGCATAGCCTTTTGTTCTGGGGTAAGGGAAGATGAGGTATTTCCTTTATTCGTTCTAGATCTATGTGAATTCCTGCTTGAGATATAATATGACCTAGTATTTTCCCTTCCTCGACACCAAATATAGTTTTCTTAGGGTTTAAAGATATTCCATATTTCCTACACCTTTCAAAAAGTTGGGTTAGATGTTGGATGTGGTTCTTTTTTGTTCTTTGAATACATAGTCACATCGTCCAAGTATACTACTACACATCTATTAATCAATCCCCAAAAAGATACATCCATGGCCCTTTGGAAGGTTTATCCTGCATTAATCAACCCAAAGGGATGCGTTTATAAAAAAAAGTTCCCCACTTGGTTTAGAAGGTAGTTTTCAATCGGTCTTCTTCTGAAACTAGAACCTGGTTGTAACCTGAAAAAACTGTCTACAAGGGAGAAAAGTATAGAACCAGACATAGTCTGTAAGAGCTAATCCATGGGTGGGACTAGGTAGTTATCCTTTTCTGATTCTCTATTAAGATTTCTGAAATATACACACAGGCAGATTTCCCTAGATGTTTTCCTGACATGAACCAAAATTTCTACCCAGGCAAAGTGTCTAACCTGAAAGATAATCTTAGCATCTAATAATTTCTTTAACTTTTGATACACGAGGGGTTCCAAATATGAATGGTACTTCCTGAGCTTCTATTTAAAGGGTTTTACTTCATATTTTAATGATATCGTGTGTTGAATAATGCAAGTTTCATAAGTTTTAAATTATCAGTAGGACCATGCAAAAACATATTGATATTCTCTAAAATGTTTGAGATAAGCTTTTATTTCTTCTTTAGACACTGTTTTTCCTGGATTTCTCTAGACACTGTTTTTCCTAGATTTATATGGAACATGAACTCCCTATCTTTGTGTTCATTGACCCTTTAAATATTTCCCTCAGGTCGAAAAGGTTCTCCAAATTGGATACCCATTTCCGTATCGTGTGAAACCTTGGTTTGTTACTCGAGTGATTTGTTTCAGCCTTTCGTTCATGGAAATCAGTTTCTCCTAGTTTCTCTTGGAATACTTCATCATTAATAGCCAGCTCTTTAAAATTTTCTTGATTGGTTAGAAAATTTACAATATGTTCATCTTCTTCAAAAACCTTCCAATTAGAAATATTTTTGGGTACTGATGGTTTATAGAGTAGTTCCACGATGAACCTAGAGGCTTCATAGTCTTCTAAAGGGGATAGCCTTGAGGCTGCAGTAGTCAGTAAATCATCAAGAGTATTCTTTGTCCTGGGAAACACAATAATATTAAAGGCATCAAAATGTTCTATTAGCCTATGCACCTTCTGTTGATAATTCCTCAAGTGGGGTGAGTTTCAATGTATAGTATTCTTTACTTGCATGAAGATAATTTTAGAGTCCCCAAAAAATTTCAGTTCTTTAATTCTTAAGTCTATGGCTTTCTTCAGTCCCTAAACTAGGGCTTCATACTCAACAGTGTTATTAGTGCATTCAAATTCTAGTCTGCAGGATAGGAAATTCTGATTCCCCTTTGGGTCAATGAGGATACATCATCATCCTGACCCTTCTTGCAATTTAGACCCATAAAAGTACATCATCCAAACTTGTGAGCAAAATTTATCATATTCTTCATGCCTAGTTATTTCCTCATCTCTGCATACCTTGCCTGTAGTTTCCAACAGAGGATCCTAGTAGAAGAGGCTTTCTTCCGCTGTTGCCAGTAGATTCACTTGAAAACATGTTTCGTATTTTTGAGTGAGAGGTACAACATATGAGAGAGGAGAAAAATTACCGAAATTAGAATCGCAGTAGTAGTTTCCTAGCACGGGGAAATCTGTCGAGGAAGGTTCATTGAAGGATTCTAAATAGGTGAAAATATGTTTGAGATACCTCTCCCTATCGATCCTAATCATTTTGGTATGTCCCTTTAATGGAAAGTAGAGGTGAGACCAATCCGTTCTGAAGTATCCATTCAATTTCTTAGACCAATCTTGACTAAGTAGTAGTTCATAAGATTATGTTATATCTACTACAATGATGCCAATTACTTGAACAAATTTCGGGTGTGTAGTCGTTATGATCATGACATCCTTAAGTTCCCAATAAATATTACCTGAGTTCTTTCTAGTTGTATCACATGTTTATCACTTTTGAGCGTAATTCCATTTAATTTCTTGCAGGTAGATAATGGCATGAAATTGGAGGATGCCCCCGAGTTGACTAAACAATTATGGAGGTTTTTGTTGAAGAATTCAAACATTAAAAGGAAAGGTGGGACAAAAGGCTTTCCTTTTTTATATACATAGCAAGCGTTCACATTTGGTTTATTCTTTAGATTTGTGGGAGATGGAACCTCCCCTAGGTCAATTCTTTTTATAGGGGATTCTATTGACTTTAAGGCTTGTTATAGAAAGTACTTTTGTTGGGGAATTTTACACAAGTCCATGACCGACACATTAGCCTTGAAATTTTTAAAGTATTCTACTATGTTGTAGTCTATTTTGGGTGACTCCCATGTATGGATGTTTATAGGATTTCATTGGGAGACAAAAGGTCCTTTTGAGTGACCGACTATTTGTTTTCCCCTCAAAGATTGGACAATGGTAAGGTCATTTGAGATCGATTGACCCTTACTTTGCGTTTGCATAGCCAAAACCTCAACAGGTGGTTATTGAACCTCAAATACATCATCGGGAGCCATTCGTAAGTCATGATCCCATAACAACATGGTTGTTTATTACAACAACTCAACTTCCTCCTCATCTGTGATGTTCACCGTTGAACCGCTTGATTGTTCAATAAGGGAAACTTCGTCTGGGAACCGATTGACCATTAAATTCATAGCGTGCACCCATTGGGGACAATGTATTTCAAAATGTTTCTCTTGATGATACATACAGAAAGAGTCATATGCTACATTACCCAGGTCAATTTTTAATTTGGCTGGGGGAGGTTCAATCTCTTTGAAAGATGGGTTTCTCTTGAAAAAGGTTTTATAGGGCATTTGACCTTGGTTTCCTTCCCCGACACTTATTTTCGTGTGTACAATTTCATTTGATAGTTTCTTTATCATCTGTTGTAGGTATTCTATCTCCCTACTTCCCTTTTCAGGACCTTGTTCTGTTTGTTTTCCCGGAGGTCTAGTAAAAAATAGTCCTGTCCTAGGTAGGGGCTAAAATTCCTTCTTAACTAGTGAGACATGGCCCTCTTTGCATCCCTTCATTTGGAATTCAATCATTTTGGCCTCCTCAAAATTTTCAGCTATGGTATGTTTGCCAACCCTTTTCACAAACATGGAAATAGAAGTAGGAAGAGCATTGACATATACCTCATTTTGCAACTCCTGAGTAGGTTTAGCTTTGGGTTGAAATTTGTTCAGGATAGTGGCAAACCATTCATTGAATTATTTAACCTTATCTTTTGAACTCATGGTGGTGGCGAAGAGTTCAACCATCAAAGCTCCTGTGGTGGTTTCTTCTGCAAATTTGTCTAAGAAATATTTTTGAAACTTCGTCCAACTAGTTATGGACCCTATGAGCAAGTTAAAATACCAAGTGTTGGAAGCAGGCCAAATCAGAAGGAAAGGTTATTTTGGGAAGAGAAACACATGCACATGCAGGGAATACCTAACAATGTTAGGGTTAGGTTTTTTGTAATACATTGTAATGGTTGATGAGACAGAAACGTATATATATATATACCTATACCTAGGAGTTATAGATAGGCATTAGTTTTCTATAATGAAGAATTCTTAGGAGACAGAGGAAGGTATTAGTTCAGTCTGAATATATGATGGAAGGAAGGAGTCCTATTTTGATAACTAGTTTGTAATACTTTGTCATATGACCTAATTTTGTAAGATGTTGAGTTGTAGAAGGGTCAGAAGGGTATATCTTGAGGGTTAGATCATAGGCTGAGGAGCCTAGTGTGATCTAGTCCACCTCATAATAGATCTTGACTTGACTGAGAAGGAGTTGTAAAGAGTGTGACACTATAGTTTTGGAACTACCATAATCAAAGATCTTGAGAGCCAGATCTTTATGGACGTAGCCTGAGGGGTGAACCATGGTAAAACATGTGTTATGCAATTGCATACTTGTGTCTCTTTTACTGTTTATGAGTAGATGTTAGTATGATAAATGAATGAGCTAATGAGTTTGATTACATTACACATAATTGGGAATGACAATATATTGCTTTAATAAGTTAAATAGAACTCTTAGCGCATACTTCACAGATATCCATTAGGTCCTGGATTGCAAACACCTGAGTATTGCAGTCACCCATTAAGACTATCTCGGGTGAGACTATGAAGTGTAGTCTGTGCACTGCGTTTCCTTCTAGTTTACCAGGAGAGCCGATAGTTTTAGAGGCTTTGTTGGATCCCTAGTAGACATGAACCTGGGTCAATCATGTTAAAGGTATAACTCAGAGGAATTAAGCCAAAAAATGGTTATGTTGTTGGTTGGAACAACATAGGATTTAGTGGATGTGATCTATTAAAAAAAGTAAGATCCGCGGTCAAAAGAATACCAAATCGAACGAAAATAAGGTGAGAATAATGCATCGCTAGAAGGGAATGTTGAGACCATGGAATCCCACAAAAGTAGAGATCGAAAGTTGGTTGAAGACAAAGGAGCTATATTTTACGTAGAAAGATAACAAAAACCCTAGAGTAACACCGCACAAATACCTTGACAAGTATGTTTTTACTGATCTGCATGAAGTATTTTTGTGTGAACTTCCACACTTATTGCATGAGTAGATATTGAGGTTGAAGGATAACAACGCAACAAACCAGATCTGACAGTTAGAGTGGACCTTAGTTCAGATTGAGTAGTTACAACGGATGAATAAAAAATTCACCCACGTAGTAGATTTTTGGCTCGACGGTATTGTAGCAGGCTTTATAACAAAATTTGCAGTAAATATCGTGAAGTTGTACAATACAATAGAGAAACAGTTTCTATGCAGGCCTCGAGGAAGGTATATTATATCATTGTATACTTCTATTAAGATATTTATCTATAAAAAAGGTGTAATGACAATGGAGTCAGACAATTAAACTTCCCTGCGTGCATGGGGTAAGGGGGGAAGCACTCACATAAAAAGGAGAAATGGAAGGAGAAGTGGATAAAGGAAAGAAGGAGGAAGCCTTGGACCTAATTATGATGGGCAACAACTAGATCAAGCGGATCATGGTGACAACTGGAAAGACGTGTAGTGGAGTACCCTACTAATACAAGGTGAACACCAAGAAGTGATTCATAACCACAAGGGAAGGCTTGGAAAGTGATGAAGAGGAGGTAGAGGATATCTGGGTTGTGGAGTAGATTGAGAAAATCCTGCGTGTGACATATGAGAGGAAGAAGAGAGGTCCAAGAGCGGGAATAGAAGGAAACAATCCTATCCATATTAATGTCAGTGTGGAACCCATAAACCCATGTGTGACTAACACACTGAAAATCACAATACCGTTTAGATAACTGAATTTTGGGAGAAGGAAGACAGAAGAAAGTACATCTACATAAGGAACAACAAATGGGGGAGCCAGTTTAGGAAGAATTAGTCAAGTATCTACACCACGTGGAGGTAGTATTTCAGCATTCAGGGTGGCAGGACATGATCCCACTATAAGGTTACCATAATTCAAAGAAGAAGCACCGGAGAACCTGAAAAATCACTTGTTTATCTATGAGAAGATCTGGGAAGAAAAACAAATCACAAAAGAGTACACTAAACTTGCACAGCTAGTGATTACACTAAGGGATCGTGCACTGGATTGGTATATGGTTTTAGCGACAAACAATCCACCAAGGACAACCAGAACGATTGCGGATATCAAGAAGTTGTTGATAAATGATTTTTAGAAGCCAAATTTAGAGGATCAGTGCATGGACGAGATGATAGAAATTAGACAAAAACTAGGAGAATTTGTATGAGAGATTGACCAGAGATTCAAGTGACTGAAAGAAAATTTGAAATATCTCAAGACAAATATGTAGCACATGCACCTATTCGTCAATTCACTATTACCACACTTAAAATATCCATTGCGACAACAAAAGTTTTAGACAGGCAGAGACACTGTAGGAAGCCCTGCAACTAGAAGAAAACCAATATTAGAAGACAGATCTAGCCCGTTGGGCTCGTATTTTGATTGTTTTGTGGTGATGAATGAATCCTTTTTGCACCAGTATTATATGTGTTATTAACCATTTTGAAGAAGTTTTCAAAGGATTTTATGTCAATTCATCATGGAGTTATAACAGGTATGTGAAATCAATGATTTGCAATTCTTTTGAGTTAAATTTGATTTGGTTTGATGTTTGTAAGGATCTAATTTGTGATTTGTATGTAACAGGGAGAATTCACAATCCAACCCTCCATCCGGTAGCTCGTTCGACACTTCATCTAGCACCCGATCTGGTACTTCATCCGACACTTCATCCGGCACGTGATCCAACACTTGGAGCATAGGCGAGCTAGTGGTTGGTGTATTGGTAGCCTGTGCTGGGTGAATCAATGACCTGGGTTTCATGCCCCCTCGTGGCCTCCAACTACTAAGATCTTGACATCTCATATTAGGAATTTATGCTAATCACTGAGTGGCTCATTCAATTTCTAGAAGCTAAAGACTGTTAGAGCACATTTAATGGAAATTACCATTTTTAGAGGAGGTCGACCCTTCTAGTGGTCGACCTCTCGAAGTCTAATCATTATAAATACCACCAGTAGTGGCCAGACCACAAGACAAAATTTTAAGAAGATTTTATTATGTAATTGAGACATTTCTGCAAACTTATGTTTAGACTGCGTTTTTTAAGTTAATGACATAATCGTGTTGATTTGAGCTTGAGATTTGTTGTTGAGGAGTAGCCACGACCTGCTGGGGGGCCCACCAGTGGTATGGGTGAATACTTAGATGGATAAATCATGTATTTCAGTTGTGTAGTTATAATTCAGTTCATTTCTCTGTTATATGTATTTTGTAGTTTTAAATACTATGTTTGTTGTTTATCATTTAATTGTCTAATTCCTCTTTTGCAGGTTGCTTGTAGGAGATAGTTAATTGTTAAGTTGTTTCTTTTATTTCTTAGTGGCTGTCTTGAAAGATACTAACTTAGATGGTTTGTTAAAGTGTTAAATTGATTTCTACAAGTTAAAACAGAGTAGTCCTTAAACCATAGGATTAGTTTAGATAGAGTTTCTTTTGCAGCTTCGATGGATAAATAATTGCAAGTTTTATTAGTTGATTTAATTCTCAGTTTGGTTATGCTTGTTGATATTGAGAGGGGGGTGAATCAGTATCAAGTACAATTTAAAACCTTTTTCAACTTATACTTAAACCATTCAACTATATCCAATGAGAAATGAACAATAGTA
>JASDQU010248533.1:0-16492 GCA_032191745.1 Picea mariana
GTTCATTTATGTCCCTATGCATTTCTTCACCTTCATCAAGAGTCCTAGTAGGATTTTCTGGAGGTTTATTTGGTGTATAAGTTCCCTTTTTGGGTGGCATGTTGGCCAAGTATCACTTTTGAACCTTGATTTTGAGGTGGTTATGCTAGACAATATTTCTTCTATTGTATCTCCCAAGTTTCGACCCTTCTAGGTATGAAACTTTTCTTTATGTATTTCTATAATATTTATTCTCTGCAATGCCACAAGTCTGATCAAAATTGGATGTGCCAAGTGGAATTTATGCTAACTTCCCCACAACTTGCCGATTTTTGGCCTTTCCAGGAGATCTCACTTGTATATTTTTCCCCACACAAAATAATCAATATAAAATTATGAAACTCGCACCAGAAATACTACAGACTGTCCAAAATCCAATGCAATCAGTCCCACACAATTTGGATACTCTAGGAAAAAGTTATGACTGTTTTACCTAGAACACCTTCTTGAGACTAGTCAATAGGACTAGTTAGATACCCTATCTTACACAAGGTGTATCTACAAATTTATGACGACCCAAAATATGAACTTGTTACCACAAGTACCTTACTTATTTTTGTAAATATCCTCTAGAGATCAAGGCCTGAAACATTATAAAAATGTTTTTATAGCGAAAATTCCTTAATGACTCAGTTCAGGATGATTTCAGAACCCTATCTTGTACAGGTGGTATCTCCGAAAGTATAAGGCCTCAGGAGATGAATTTTTATCCCAACGTATCATGATCCATCTACTAAATATCCTCCAATCCGTTCCTTCTGAAACATTGTAAAAAAAAATTTATAGTGAAAATTCCAAGGTGTCTCAGATGTAGCAACGAAACCCCAAGACCTTGAGCTTTGTTACCATATGTTAAGAACCAAATATCAATATAGCATAGAAAATCTTCAGAAAAAAGTACTCAACGCCTTGAGAAAGAGATAATTTCAGATAATAAGNAAGATGATTCAAAATGAAAATGTCTCTTTGGTATATATAGGAGACTAGGATGTATAATTACAACTAATGGCCTAAAGACGACATAAATAAAATAGCATTACTAATCTAATATGCCCCAATTAAGGGGTAATGAGCCTATATTAGGGCTTAACACTAATTCAATTATCGTGGCATATAAAACTGATCGGTATCAGGCTTACTCTTGCTGCAATCCAGGAGTGACTTCTAGTGCTAACATTTCCGGCGTTGTTGTCGGGGATGAAGTTGAATATCTTCCCTAGGATTGAATGACATTGAGCCTTTGATTCTGAAGGTGCATCAGGCATCAGATCCCTACAAGATTGCTATTGTGCACCTGGCGACTCCATTGTGATGACTCCACTGGAGTGAACCTACTGTTTCAGTTGTGGCTTCCAGAGGCATGCATATGAGGTCTACTCCTTTTTTTCCCTTGACAACACCTGAATCATATCCAGAGAAGCTTATTAGAAAGGGAAAGGCTCTCAGAGAGCGAGCTTCAGCTACTAAAACAGGTATTTCTAATAGTTCTCATTACCCTCTGTTAGAAACTCTGATATCTACTTCTCATTTTCTTATTAGACCTCTTGTTGGAGTTTCTCGTTTCTTAAATTTTGGGAGTGTTCATGTTGAGTTTTCTCCTCTTGGTATTAGATTAGAGGGAGAGAGATTTGTCACTCCTATTTCCCCTAATGTTGCAGCCTGGTCTAGACCCAACACCTCAGAAGATTTTCCTACCCTAGGTTTTACCACCCCTCCTCCTATTACTATTGCTACTGAAGAAAGGGAAACTTTTGTCCCTTTAATCCCTGAAGCTCATTCTCTAAATTCTCTGTCGTTTCCCTTTCCTCTTGTAAGCTCAGTTCCAATTTCTCCTGGTCAAACCCATTCTCCTCCACCTCTTATCCTTATGGCAGGTGTTAATCCCCCCGTAAATAGAATGGATTCCATAGTGGTTTCCAGGTATGCCCCCTTAATCCTACCTCAGCCCATGAATCCTCTCCCTGCTAGAGATTACTTTAAGTATATGCCTAAATTCACTGGAGAGGAGGACATAACTGATGAAGAGCACCTTGTTGCCTTCTAAAATTATGCAAACAACCTAAACATTGAAAATCAAGATGTCTGGATGAGAGTCTTCATCAAGAGCCTTGATGGTGAGGTTAGGAAATGGTTTAGGGGACTGACCCCTGGATCTATTGTTGGGATTGAAGCTCTAGATAATGCCTTCTTGATACAGTGGGTAGATAAAAAATATTTCATGTATTACATGACATAGTTTGGGTCCTTGAAGAAAAAGGAAGGAGATTCTGTCTCTAACTTCTCCAAAAGATTCAATAAAATGCACAATAAGATCCCTGCTGAGATCAAGCCCACAGAAGCCTCTACCAAAATCTCTTATGCTAATGCATTTGACCTTGAATTTTGGCTCTTGTTGAGAGAGAGAAGACCTACTTCCCTAGCTCAAATGCAAGATGTGGCCATAGAAGTAGGCTCTAATGTGTTGGCACTTTACAGGCTCAGAAATAAGGTTGTTACAGATAGAAGAAAGGGAATATCAGAGGCCTCAACCTCTGGTCCCTCTGTGCCTCACCCTCAAGTGGATGAATTGACCAAGATGGTGAAATCTCTTTCTGCAGAGATGGAGAAGATGAAATTTGAAGGGAACCAGACATACAAAAATTCCTAAAACATTGATAACAGAGGCAGCTTCAAGAGGCCAAATAATAATGTTCCTCAAATTCTCCCAAGAGAGCCCAAGAATAGAGATAGAGACGATCAGAATATCTAGACTCCTCTTCAAAACAACCTGTTTGTTGGTGAGGAAGGAGAGGAAATAGATGAGCTTGATCATGAGATCCATTGTTTTGGAGACACCCCCCCCTTTTCCTCATTTGACTCAATCAGCATACGAGGAATCTCTCATGAATAGTCAGCTCAATGAGCTAAGCAAGGGAGACAGGCTAGCAGCATCCAAAATGGATACAACCTCAGATCCAAGAAGAAGACGGGAACGCCTGATGTTCCTGAGTAGCCTATCGGAGAAGAGAAGACTACCAAATATATGGCAGACAGCGACAAAGATAAGAAGACACAAACCCCTCCTCCAGTGGTCAAAGCCCTTGTTCCTGAAGTAAAATAAATCCCAAAGCCCCCCTCCTCTTTTAATTTTGAGCATGAAATTCAGAAAATCTGAATCCCTGTACCCCTCTCTGAACTGGTCAAACATGAAGATTTCAAAAAGAGCCTCTCCAACCTATTGCAGTCTGAACCCTCACACCGTCTCACAGACTCAATCAACTTGCAAGATGAAAATCCTACAGTAATCCTAGGTCCTATGGTAGAAGACAGATATGATTCATACCCTCCCTTATACACATCCCTAAACATACATGACAAGGTGTTGCACAACTGTTTGATGGATTCAGGGGCCTCCCATAATCTCATGCCTAGAACTGTCATGGAAGAACTTGGGCTGGAGGTCACAAAATCTTACCATGACTTGTATTCTTTTGATTCTAGAAGAGTCCAATGTCTAGGAGTCATCAAAGATCTAGTGGTGACCTTTTTCCAGCTGCCCATGAAGAGTGTGGTCATGGACATTCTAGTGGTTGATGTTCCCCCCAAGTTTGGCATGTTGTTGTCAATATCTTGGACAAAAAGACTTGGGGGAACCCTGTAAATGGACCTCACCTATGCTATTATTCCAATGTTTTGGGGGGAACATAGAAGGTTGTACAAAGAAGGCCAATTGGCTTATATCATCAGTGATGAAACAAGCCCCACCAACCATCTTGTATTTTCCCTTGACATGGAATTGGGGTCCAGTTTACTACATCTCACCGATGCTCTTGAGCCTCCTCTAAAAATCAGAAAGCATCCCACTGCCTCTCATGGATTTTCCCACACCACCTCTTTTTGGAATATGTTTTTTGGTAGAGCCTCCTCCAAGGAAGGTGCAGGTGCTGGAATGGTGTTTATCTCACCAGCCCAAGAGACCATAGCTATGTCTTGCAAATTAGAATTTGAGACTACCAATAATGTGGCAGAGTATGAAGCTCTTGTGTTGGGTTTGAGGGATGCAAAGGACATGGGAATATAAGAAGTTTCTATGTTTGGAGATGTCGAGTTGGTTTTAAAGCAAGTCAAAAATCTTCACCAAGCTAAGCATCTGAGGCTAAGATCTTATAGGAATGAAGTGTGGGTTTTGATAGACAGTTTCTTCTTGGATTTTAACATTTCATTCATTCCTAGAGAAGAGAATACAGTGGTTGATTCCTTAGCCACTTCAACAAGTAATTTCAAAGTGCCCCTGCCACCCAAGCTCAAGTACGATATAGAAGTAAAATGCAGACCCTATATGCCAAACAATGTCAAGCATTGGAAGGTATTTGAGGATGATCTTGAAATCAAAAGGTTTCTGGAAACTATTGATGAATTTTCTGCATTACATATAGACCAGGACCATGAACCTAAAAGTATCTCACATGCTAATGTATTTTTAAAGAAAATTGCTAATCACAACATTGTGCAGTTACCCAGCAATCACATTCCAAAGGGATTAGTCCCTTTGGAGAGGATTTTTGACGATAATGATGTGCCAGTGAAATCTAAAGGGTCGATCAATGAGACTGACATATCTGAATGCAATATTGGCACAGAGACAAAGCCAAAGTTCATCAAATTGTCAAGCAACCTGACAAGAGAACAAAGGGCCAAATATGTTGAGATTTTAAAGTAGCTTGTTGATGTGTTCACTTGGACATACGAAGATCTCAGAACATATGACACAACTTTCATTGAGCATAATATCCCACTAAAGGAAGAGGCCCAACCATTTAGGTAGAAGCTAAGACAAATCAATCCTATGGTGTTTCCTATCATGGAGAAAGAGGTAAAGAAGTTGTTGGATGCCCAGATCATTATGTCGTTAAGGTATTCAAAGTGGGTGGCCAACTTGGTCCCAGTGAGGAAGAAGAGTGGGGAAATCAAACTTTGTGTTGATTTCAGAAACCTGAATAGAAGATCAAATAAGGACAATTACCCCTTGCCAAAGATGGAACACATATTACAAAGGGTAACAGAAGCATCCAAAATTTCCATGATTGATGGCTTCTCTGGCTACAATCAGATTTCTATCCTATCGGAGGACAGAGAAAAGACAACATTTACCACTCCTTGGGGTACATTCATGTATGCCAAAATTCCCTTTGGTTTTATGAATGCAGGGGAAACCTTTCAGAAATCCATGGATATTGCTTTCATTAGAGAAAGGGACAATTTCATGGTCATGTATCTGGATGACATCATAGTCTTCTCCAAGTCTGATAGAGAGCAATGTGAACATTTAAAAAGGGTTTTCCTGAAATGCAAGAAGTTTGGCCTCTCCTTAAATCCCAAGAAGTCTTTGTTTTCCATGAAGGAGGGAAATTTTTTGGGCCACATAGTATCAGCTGAAGGGATCATGATTGATCCCAGTAAAGTCAAAGAAATCCAAACCCTGTCACTCCTGAGATCCAGAAAAGAAGTCCAGGCTTTCCTAGGAAAAATTAATTTTCTGAGGTTTGTTTCCAACTTTGTTGAGATGGTAAAGCTTATAACAACCATGTTGAGGAAAGGACATGAATTTAAATGGACTGTTGAGTCTTGAAATTCCTTTGATAAGATAAAGAAAGCCTTGACTGAAGCTCATGTGCTTATCAGTCCTAATTACTCAAAGGATTTCCTTATTTTCTCTTTTGCTTCATTTGATATTATTGCAGCTGTCTTATTGCGGAAAAATGTTGAGGGTTTGGAGCAACCCATTTCTTTTTTCAGTCGGGAATTGAGACATGCAAAGATCAAATTTGACATTATGGATAAGTAGGCTTATGCCTTGGTGAAATCTCTCAAATCTTTCAAAGTCTATGTCTTGCATTCAAAAATCATTGCATTTGTCCCTTCAGTTGTTATGAAGGAGATCCTCATTCATCTAGACATAGATGGAAGGAGGAGCAAATGGATCGCCAAGATCCTTGAATTTGACCTGGAGATAAAACCCACCAAATTGATCAAAGGTCAAGGCTTGGCCAAGTTGTTGGCTGAAACAAATTGTAGAGCTTTGGGGGTAAACTTTGTTGAAGAATACTTAGAAAATCAGCAGGTTGAACTGTCTGATACAAATGTTTAGGTAGACCCCCCATTAACAGGATGTCCTTGGTACAAGGATGTCATATATTTTCTACAAGAGTTGCGACCCCCTGATGGCTTGCATAGGAACAAGGCAAGGGCCTTAAAACTCAAGGCAATCAGGTATTTCCTTATTGACCAAGTCTTATATTGGAAGGACCCTCTGGGAGTGCTTCTGAGATGTCTAGACCCACATGAAGCCCAGAGAATTATGTTTGATTTCCATAGTGGCCTATGTGGGGGACACCATTTATGGATTACCACAGCCTACAAAATACCTAGGGATGGGTACTACTAGCCCACTTTATTCACTGATGTCTGCAAAGAGATCAAAGCCTGCATCAAATGTCAAAAATTCTCAGGGAAGTAGCAACTCAAATCTCTGCCACTAAAGAATGTAGTAGCTTCAGCACCCTTTCAGCAATGGGGATTGGACTTTATCGAGGATATTCATCATGCTTCAAGTGGTCAGCACATGTGTATCCTAACTGCAAAATATTATTTCACCAAGTGGATAGAAGCTATCCCCACAAGGAGCGCTTCCCACAAGGTAATCATCAGTTTTCTGGAAGATATCATAGAAAGGTTTGGCTGTCCCAGCAGAATTGTCACTAATAATGTTGCATCCTTCAATTCTGAGCCATTGATCAAGTTCTATGAGAAATTTGGGATTTCACTTATTCACTCCACTCCTTATTATCCCCAAGGCAATGGAGTGGCAGAGTCTTCTAACAAAATCTTGATCAAGGTTATTAAAATATTGTTAGAAGACAATAAGAAGGCCTGGTATTCAAAGCTAAAATTCACTCTGTGGGATAATCGAGTCGCACCAAAGGGGTCCCTAGGCACCTCCCCCTTTCAACCTATTTATGGGACAGAAGCTATATTTCCCTCTCAGCTAGCTCTACCTGTAGAAAAATTATTTCAGGAGTATTAAGGAGAGCCTGATGATATGATCAGGAGAATTCATCAACTGGTGGAGGTCCAGCAGACTAGAGAGCAGGTGGTGGATAGAGCGTATAACCAACAACAAAAGATCAAGCAGGCTTTTGACAGGAAGGTCAGAAAAGAGAATTTCCAGCTAGGAGAGTCGAAATTAAAGTGGCATGCTCCTAAGCAGGACAAGGGAAAGAAAAGAAAGTTTGAAGCCTTGTGGGTCGGGCCCTTCAATATCTCTAAAGTATTTTCAAATAATACCTACATGTTGCAGGATTTGGAGGGTGAGGAAGTTTTCAATGGGCCTGTGAATGGGTATTTTCTAAAGAAGTTTTTCTTTTGAGCCATATGTGGCTCTCCTGTATTTTTAAATATTGTTCTTATGTTTGTTTTCGGTTTTAATAAATGACTCCATAGCCCAACAACAAGGCACTGAAGCTGCAAAAGAGTTCTTGGCATATCATAGGGAGAAATCCATCCCCCATGGATCCTAATGTTATCACATAATCATGCGTGGGGGGTGTTTTGCCTTTGGAAAAGGCACCAGCCCGAAAACGTGGCGAAGAATGGGTCAAGAACCCACTTATCCTAAGTTTTGGGGCTCATCAGTTCCTTGTGCTATGCAGCGCACAGATATGGACGGACAGGACATGCACGCTCAAATCTGCGACCAAGATTCAATTCCATACCCCCCCCCACACACACACACTCTTCTTCCTTTAACGAGGGGGGGGGTCCGATATGATAGTTTTCTATTGTGCGGATCTGGACGGCCAAAACCGGTGCACTCAGAACTACGACACAGGTTCAATTCCAGACCCCCCCTGCTCTTCTACCTTTAACAAAGGAGGCGGGGTCTGATATGGGCAGATTTGGATACGGACCCCCTGCTATCGTGGTGCTTCATCATGATGTCGAAACCCCTCCCACCTAAAACCACTTGCCGCCTCTGTTACCACCTTCACCTTCCGCTGCCATCTACCCTCCACTCCATCTCTCACCTTCGCACATCACATCCTCCACTCATCGTTGGGCCATAGCCCCTTATCACTCTCGTCTGTCATCTCTTGCCAAGTGTCTTACCACTCGCATCCTCCCTGACAGATGGTCCTCCTGTCCTTTGTCCTAGCCTTACATATTCCCCCACATCATCACCTCACACCATATCACCTTTGACCTATCCCAGTGCAATGCACATAGCTTCCGCCACCCGCATTGGCCCGACCACTTTCCTTCTGCCACATTCATCCACATGGCCTCTCCTCATCTCACCTCCACACCGAGTATGCCAAATCTCCCCTACCTCGTTATCGCCCATTCACCGCCTCGTGTCAAATGTTCCAGTCTTTGCGACGACCTCCACGTCTGCCTACTTGTCTCCCTATAAATCCTCTAACCAGATCCAGATGGCAGTGTGAGAAGGCTGCCACATCCTAGAGATATAGAGTTTACCGAGGCCTTTCCCGATCCCAAGGAAGCAGTTATTAAAGTAGTTGGTTGTGGTTGGACATCGTTTCACTATAAATGGAAATTCCAGAAAAGGACTGTCAGCTTGTCAATTCATTTACAGGCTCGTTCTGGAGCATGATTGCGTATGACTAAAGTTCACGACTATCCAGAGACTGCATTCACAGTCTACCAGTAAACATGCAGACGTAATGTCTTCAATGCAATGACTCGAACTTGTTGTTGTGGTTGTGCTTTGAGTATATGTAGGAATTTTTCCCATTTTGTTATGGTCGATGGTTGAGCTAGGCTCCCTCATTGTAAAGTTTTGATGAAGAATTGGTTTTCATGTTTATGTATTAGAATTCGAGACTTCTTGTTTAATGAAAGTCAACTTCTTTCCATATCTCTGTAAACTCTATATTAAGACACTCGGAATTAGAGGATCCTGTCGAGGGTTGTGATGTTGTAGGATGATGTATGGTTTATCACTGCAATATTTACACCATTTTTAGTCAGTTTCCTATGTTACCTTTCCCTCTCATACAGAATAGCTTGGAATTGGAGGATCTAATCAAGCTGTTATAGCAGTATTGCGATGCTTGGAATTGGAATATCTAGTCGAGCCATCACTGTGTTTTTGTAGTTGTGTCAGTTCGACATATTTCAGTGTCTTATTTTTCTTCCCTGATCTGCTGGAAGGCTGGATGCCCATAGCAGTCTCGTTCATCTTCTCACCAAGTTTTCCATATGCTCACCTTAAATTCAACTTACTGACGGAAGTTAGATCAAGACCTCACTTGTTCATGCATGACCTGGTCTGGGATTCTGAGTCAAAATGATATTCTCCTCAGTCTGCATCCATTCGACCACCCTAATTCAATTATCATGACATATAAAACTGATGGGTGTCAGGCTTACTCCTGCCGCAATCCAGGACTGACTTCTTGTGCTAACAGATCCTATCAAACGATAAATCATTATCAAATGCAATGTGTTGTTTGATGAGAAGTATTATGGCATTAAGTTGTTGCATGCCTCCTCTGGATTGTTGTAGGATTATGCCTTTGATGTTGTCTCAGAATTTTTTTATGTTGTTTCATATTTAATTCCTTCGACTAGACAGTTGAATTGTGTTTTTGTTTTAACTAGACCATTGAACTCTAAGTCGACTATTCCGTCGATCTTTGTTTTGACTGGTTTACCATATTCATTGACTGAAACTCGTCATCTAACTTTTAATCGACATGCTATTGTGAAAAATAATTCACCTATTTCTTTTCTACCCCACTGGGTTGCCAAGACAATTGAAGTTGTTGGAGCTGATGCCAGTAATATCTTTTCCAGATGACAAACTCGAAGTCAAAAGAAACATGTCATCATTGCATTGATGACTTGTGTACTTGAAAATTTTGATTATATTTCCTACTCTGATGCTCAAGGATGACCAAAATGGGAACAGGCTATGTAGAGAAAAATTGATTCTTTGCCAAAGAATCACACTTGGGACTTGGTTCCCTAACCGCAAGGAAAGAATTTTGTGAAGTGTTGATGGGTCTATGGGATCGAATTTACCTCTAATGGTATTGTTAAGTGACATAAAGAAGCCTAGTTGCAAATGGATTTTCTCAACAATAATGTATCGAATGCACTAATACCTTTTCCCATGTTGTAAAGATAAACTATGTTTGATTGATACTTTCCCTTGCTACCCGTTTTGGATGAAAAATAAATTAGATGGATGTGAAGAGTGATTTTCTTCATGGATACCCATCTAAAGAAATTTTCATGGAACAACCACTTGGTTTTGTGACAAATTCTAACTTGGTTTGTCAACTCAAAAATTCACTTTATTGTTTGAAGCAAGCTCCCCAAGCTTGGTATGCTAAGATCACAAATTTATTTCTTCGACTTGGTTTCAAATATTGTGAATTTGATCATAGATTATATGTACTCCATACCAATGGAGGCACTTTGATTCTCATTCTATATGTGGATGATGTTCTCATTACTAGAAATCATATTGATCTCTTTTTTAGATTGAAGAAACATATTGCTTACTCCTTTGACATGATAGATCTTGGTACTCTTTATTAATTTTGGGTCTCCAAGTATTACCACTATGTGATGGATTTTTTTTTCTCAATCTAATATGTGATGGATATTTTGACATGTTTTAAGATGGTTGATTGTAAGCCTTGTGCTACTCCTTTTCAATCTGGAGTAAATCTCACCAAAATTTGTCAAACAGATCAAGTCGATGCTACACTTTATTGACAACTGATCGAGAGTCTTATTTACCTTACTCATAGTTGACCTATCATTTATTTTGTTGTTAGTGTGGTTTCTCGTTTTATGTAGGACCAAAAATAAAGCCACTGGAAAGAAGTCAAACAAATTTTCCACTATCTTAAAGGTACCACTCATTTTGGTATCAAGTATTGTCAACGTTCAAATTTATTGATCAAATCCACTGACTCTGATTGGGATGGCAACAACGATGATCATAAGTCCATTTATAGCTATGTGTTTCATCTAAGCACTGGAACATTGGTGGGGTCATGCAAGAAATAAAAGGTAGTCTCCTTGTCAACTACATAAGCAGAAACTCATGGCATCGTTCAATCAAGTACTGAAGAAGTATGGATCCACCAACTTTTGGGTGAACTTGGATTTTCTGTTTAGAACTTGACTACAATCAATTGTGATAAAAAAAAGTGTTATATAGGTTGTTTCCAATCCTGTTTCCCACAATAAGATGAATCATGTTAAGATCCATGCTCACTATTTGATATATTTAGTTCATGAGAATGTTGTCTCTCTCTAATATTTCAGAATAGATGATCAAGTTGTTGATATCTTCACTAAATATTTATCTGAATCTAGATTTATCAAGCTCCATATGATTCTTGGGATATAGGAAGTTGCAATTATGGGGGGGGTGTCATGATGATGTAATTTCACCTTTTGAATCTCCAGAAACATGTGTTTATAGGGGGTGTTTGAACATCAATAAGTGATGGATTATCACACTTCTCCTGGATTTAGTCAGTTGGGAAGTTGCCCTACATCTGGAAACAATCGGTCAAGAAATCGACCAAAACTCTACATTAGTCGATCAAGTAGTAGAAATTCATGTTGGTCGGACAGTCGACTAGCAGTCAAAAATAGTCGAGTGGTGGATTGGCTAGTCCATAAATCGACTATGAGTTAGACGCATGGACGATCGGGTCGAGCATCCTTGTCGAGCCAACTAGACATCATGGATTTGGCAGAGTCAACTTTAACAATTGACGGTTATATGTGGACAATATGTTCCATATTTCAAGGAAATTTGTTAGATCTTGAGGCTATAAATAGCATACCCCATGGTTCATTATCATCAAGAGATAAAAATGATATCATATGGAGATATCAAGATCCAATATGCATTGTGATGTTCTAATCATAGTGTGCTCTGATTAAGTGTTATAATGATGTCTTTAGACACCACCTTTGTCTTTGAAATTTTATTTCTTCTTCAATTATCTGCAATACTTCATTTTCTATTTCATGTCAAGTTCCACCCTACTCCCCACACTACCATCATTTTACAAAGACAAGATCCAAATTGATGAACCTAAGACTCTATAAGAAAGAAGTTACGAATGCCAAATACTTATATGATTAGAACAAAGGTAGAGAATTTTTCTAGAAGTATTGGAAATATAAGAAGAAGAAGAAATTAGATTAAAGGAAGAAGGATTCAAGCCTTATTTATTCAAAAACAATCCTAATACATATTAATAGAATTAGCTAGCTCAAAGTGAATATAAGATTGCAGAATCCTTGGGGAAAAAGGAAAGGCATCCGATATAACATTGGGGATGTAAATAAGATCATATGTATAGATATTGTCCTCATAAGGGAGATAGAATGAGGAATGTGCACAACATACATGAGGTAACTACATTGGAATATTTTTGTAGAAACATCCTAAGAATATATGCAGCTTTCAAAAATCAACAAGCAGACCATCAATCAAACATGAATGAGGTTGAAGGTAAAATCAAAAATTACCTTATTGTCATTTTAATTGATTTAGGGGCAATTCATAGTTACATTTCCCTTAATTTGCTCAAAATATTTAAATTTAAGAGAAGTAAACATGAGAAATTTTGGTTGGTTCAACTAGCTACTGGGACAAAAAGGAAAATTGATGAGATTGTCAAAGGTTCTCCATTAGATATGAATGGCGTGATAATTGTTACATATGTGAATATCAACCCACTTGGATCATATGATGTTCTCATTGAAATTGATTTGGTTGGATGTGCATCATACTTTTCTATATTTCCACAACAATACTTTCACTTGTCTTGATGAAGAAGGAAACTAGAACACGGTGAAATGAATTTCAAGACCTATATCTATAAGAGATATTTATTCCTTACATATGAAGAGATGCTTCAGGAAGGAATTTCAATTGTATGCAGCTCATGTGGAAGATTCAACCAAGATCAAAGTTCCAAGTTTTGAGTACTTTCTAGTGTTGCAAGAGTATGAAGATGTATTTGGGGAAATTCTAGGTTTACCACCAAAAATAGATATAGATTTCTCTATTTATTTAATGCATTGAGATGCACTAGTATCAAAAACTCTATACATAATGAGTACATTATAATTGAAGGAGCTACAAATTCAATTATAATAATTGGTAAAGAAGGGGTATATACACCCAAATGTATCACCTTGGGGAGCACTAGTATTGTTTGTAAAGAAGAAAGATGGGGAGTTGAGGTTGTGTATTGATTTTAGACATCTGAAAAAAGTCGTGTGAGGAAGAAATATCCTTTACCCATAATTGATGACCTATTTAATTAGCTAAGACAAGTAAAGATCTTCTCAAATATAGATTTGAGATTAGGCTACTACCAAGTAAGAATAAAATATGAAGACAACAACAAGACTACTTTCAGAACTAGGTATGGACACTATGAATTTGTAGTGGTTCCATTTGGATTGATAAATGCACCATCTACCATCATGTGTTTAAAGAATGGTGTATTTAGAAAATACCACAACAATTTTGTCATCGGACTCTTGGATGACATTCTTATTTATTCCAATTCATAGGAAGAGCATGGACAACACTTGAGGTTGGTACTACATGTGCTAAGAGAGCATCAATTATATGCCAAGTTAAGGAAAGTGTTCTTTTTACTACAAGAAATTCTATTACGTGGGACATATAATCTTAGAGGAAGGAATATATGTAGATACAAAGAATATTGAAGCTATTTTTATAATAATAATATAATTTTTAAGTGAAAATCCAAGCCAGATACGAAATTTCTATATGATACCCCTTATTTGTGGAACATGGGACCCCCTCGATGTAGTGAATGAACTACTAAAGTATACAGAGGTGTACATACCCTACACCCCTCTGGCTTTGAACTTATGACCTCTTATGAGGAAAAACATGTTTTTAACCACTAGGCCCACTCAAGTTAAACATTAGATAATGGTCGAAACCTAAGGACATAACATAGGTAAGGTCATTCAGTGAGCTTGATGGATACTACAAGAAATTCATAGGGGGATTCAATTTAAATAGACATCAAAGTGTGAATAAAGCTTCCAACTATTAAATAAATTACTTACCAGTACACCCATTCAAAATATAGTTGATCTAAATCAAGTTTTTTTGGCATGCATAGATGCATGAAAGGAGATATTTGGGGGATTTCTTACTCGGAATGGATTTCTTATGATTCTAGAAATCATAAGGAGCGTGAGAAGAATTATGCCACACATGACTTGGAGCTTGTTGCCATAGTTCATGAATTGAAAATGTAGAGACATTATTTAATTTGGGGGGGGGGGGTAAGATTTGAATTGAGGATAAACAAAAGGGGTCTAAAATATTTATTTGAGCAAAAAACTTTAAATGCCAAGCAAACTACATGGTTGGAATTTCTTAGTGAATGTGAATTTTCTATTAAACATATAAGAGGAAAAGAGAACAAGGTTGTTGATGCACTCAGTACAATAATATATGCAATGCATGCTACATCCATTAGCATCTACAAATTGGATATGAAGAAAGGAATTTTAGAAGCTATTGTTTTAGAAAAAAGAAGGATTACAACAAGAAAATATAGAGCAGAAATATAAAGAATATAAGCTCGAAGAAGATGATTTTTTTGTGCATAAAAATAGAGTGTATGTTCCTCATTCGTATGAATTAAGGAAGCTAGTATTAAAGGAAATTCATAATGTTCCATATGTTGGATATCCTAGTTACCAAATAACTATCACAATAGTAAGAAGCCAATACTTTTGGTCGGGAATGAAAAATGTTTTTGTTGGCTACATAGCCATGTGTATGGAATGCCAAAGAGAAAAGGTTGAGAATAGACATCCAACAAGTTTTATACATCCATTGTAAATTCTAGAGTGGAAATGGCAATGGGTAATCATATTTTATCACTAAGTTGCCAAAGATAGAAAGGAAACATGATTCAATGATGGTAGTGGTGGAAAAATTAAAAAAATATGCTCACTTTATTAGAATTAAATTAAGTCATAGGGAAACCAATATTGAAGAAACTTATATGAAAGAGATTGCCAGGTTACATGGAGTACCTAAGGAAATTATTTAAGGCAGAGATTTAAATTTTACTTCAAACTTTTGGAACAAATTGTTTAAGGGTTTTGGTACAAACTTGAATTTTAGTATTGCTTGTCATCCACAAATAGATGGACAAACTAAGAGATTCAATCAAGTGATAAAAGACATGTTAAGAATGTATGTGATGGATAAGTCATCCAAATGGGAGGACTACTTACATTTAGATGAATTTACCTATAACAATGGATATCAAATTTCATTAAATATGAGTCTATTTGAAGCTTTATATGGAATAATGTGCAATACTCTAGTTAGTTAGGACAATCTAGTAGATGGAGTAATAATTGGGCCAAAGTTGCTCAAGGAAATGGAAGAGAAAATGGTCAATATAAAGAAGAATTTAAATGTAGTAAGGGACCAAAAAAATAGTTATGCAGATAAAGGCAGGACACTAAGGGAATTTAAAATTGGAGAGCATATATTCTTGAACGTGAAGCCAAAGAAGATCTCATTGAAGTTGGAAAGTTGCACCAAACTAGTATCTAAATACTATCGTCCATTTGAAATATTGGATAGAATAGGACTAGTTGTGTACATGCTTGCATTTCCTGCTTCCATAAATATGCATGTCCATGTGTCAATGTTGAAAAAGTATGTGCATGATCCTAACCATGTCATTGTCTAGAATTTGATTCAGGTGGAGCCCAAAGGAGACTTTCAGGTGCATCTAGTGTGTATACTAGATAGGAAGTTCATGGTTCTCTGAAACAAATCCATAAGGAAATTAAAGGTATAGTGGACCTACTACAACCATCAACAAGAGACATGGGATCTATAGGATGTAATGTGGGAGGCATACCTACATATGTTTTGAAATTTTGATGTAAAACTTTATTGTATATAATGGTGATGTGCACTGAGGACTATGAAAAATCTAGGTGGGGGGGATATAATGCCCCCAGTTTTGATCCCTAGATTAGAAATGTATATATGTGTATATGAGGAATCATCAAGGATCAAGAAATGTAATATGTAAATGTACATTGAATAATAATATAAATATAGATCAGAAGCTACATATGGAGAAGGACAAAATACATGGGGGGTACGATTCCACAAGAGAGGAAAGAAATGGGCTTTAGGGGTCTAAAAGAGGGTCAAAGTAAAATAATATTAATTTATTCCTAATCCTAAGTCCTTTCTCTTATACTATTCTAAGCCCTATCAACCTTGGAGTTAGTGGGGAAGTGAGATATGTGGGCTTCTTTTCAAGACATGTGGATAAACATTAGCATGCAAATATAAACCATGATTTTGGTAATGAAAAGG
>JASDQU010248536.1:3643-16511 GCA_032191745.1 Picea mariana
ATATCCTTGGTTGTCCATCTACATTTATGTTCCTATGGCGGAAGGTTGGAGCCTTCAGGAAATAAGGGCACGTAATCTAAAGAAGATTCCATGGACTCCAACATTGAAGATAAACATGAGGAAGAACATGAAGATTCCAAGAAAGAAAGAAAAGTCAGAACAACCAATTGAACCAGTTTGAACCCACTAGAAGCAGTCAAGCAGAAGGAATGGAAGGAAGCTGCGATGAAGAACAATGTATGTGAGAAATTAAGCATTGATAGATACAAGGCGAGACTCAGGGCTAGAGGGTTCTCCTAGTAGGAGGGAGAAGACTACGATGACAGCTTGTTCTAGTAACCAGATTTACCTCTACTCGAGCCATTATATCTCCTGCAGTATCCATGGGTTGGAGTTTACATTAGATGAATGTAAAGACTGTTCTTCTCAACAGAGTAATTGAAGAAGAAGTGTATGTGGAGAAACCTCAAGGTTTTGAGGTATACCATAAAGAGACCCTTGTATGCAGATGGAAGAAGACCTTGTATGGATTCAAGCAAACTTGGTGCAGAGCCTCTCATGTACAACAAAAGTGGTGAAAACTTCTTATGACAGAGGAAGTATATTGAAATGGTTCTTCAAAAGTCCGGGATGATGGATTGCAAATCCATGACAAACTCCCATGATGACAGATCTGAAGAAGTTGAGAGACTCTGATCCAGTAGACCCATCTCTGTATCGACAATTGATTGGCTCGTTAATGTATTTGGAGAATACTCAGCCAGATATTTTCCTTGTGGGACGTTTGAGTTATGATATACAACTGCATGGATTTATCGATTCAGATTGGGCAGGGAGTGTAGATGACAGAAGAAGTGCTACTTGGATATGTTTCAGTTTGAGCTTTGCCACGATGTTATGGGCTAGCAGGAAACATAAGTCTGTTGCACTCAACACTACAGAAGCATAGTGTGTTACAGTTTGTGATGCTTGTACGAAAGCAGTGTGGCTCTGTAAGTTGGTTTATGAACTGTCTAATCAGGTGCTGAATTCGACCGTGATATATTTTGATGATCAGAGCTACGTGAAGCTTTTAGAGAACCCGGTGTTCCATGATAGGTCAAAGCACATTGAGATCAAGCATTATATTCTTCGGGATAAAGTTCAGAGGGGAGAAGTGGATCTCCAATATATCTCCACAGATGAGCAGAGAACAAATATTTTGGTAAAGCCTCTGTCAAAGAT
Organism: Picea mariana; assembly: GCA_032191745.1. Lineage (NCBI taxonomy): Eukaryota > Viridiplantae > Streptophyta > Pinopsida > Pinales > Pinaceae > Picea > Picea mariana. The sequence continues at coordinate 4,868 of JASDQU010248536.1, forward strand.
GAAAAGATTGCGTACTTAAGGGACAATATGGGGCTCGTGGAGATGACTTTCTTATTGAAAAAGGAAGATATTACTCCCAGGTTGGGAGGGAGCAATGATATGTTATTGCTTTCTGGGCAGTCATTTTCCAGCTTGGAAAATAGTCCAGGTTGGGCAGTCACCTTCCAGTTCGGAAAGTGGTCCAAGATTTCTGATGGATAGGCATTTTCCAGTATGGAAAATGGTCCAGATCGGACAATCATTTTTGTAATGTAAATGGTTCGATAGATTGCTGATGTACCATATACAACGATTAACCTTGTGGCCAATGTGGGCGAATGTTTTAGGACAATCATTCTTCTTCGTAGTCACTCTGAGTAGTGGTCAAGTAGAATGGTTCACCTCGCCGTCAGTCGTTCTTTCGAAGTTCATAGTTGTGAGTAGTTTCGAAGAATGGTCCATTTTGGAGGTTGGTGCAAGACAATCATTTCCATTAGGAAATGGTCTGGACAGTCATTCCCTAGGGTAGACTCATTCTCTCCAGGTTGCACTATGCTTAGTGTCTGAGGAATGGGCTAGTTAGGTGAATGGTCTAGGTTCAACAATCAGGGACATGCATTCCCTAGGGCAGACTCATTCTCTCCAGGTTGCACTATGTTTAGTGTCAGAGTAATGGTCCAGACTCAAAAATCAGGGACAATTATTCTTCTATGCTTGGGAAGAATAGTCCAGATAGCCCATGGTTAATGTTTTACTTTCTGAGGGCAGATGCTCTTCCATTTCTTACAGATGTGAGTGGAAGAATGGCCCAGATGACTCAGTTTGTATCATGGTATTATTATGCGGGTTGATATCAGATGATATGTTTGCTGTGGAGACTATATGTCTTTGGACAGTAGATGTATGCTACTGTGGTGGATGTGTTCCACTGGTTGTGACTACGTGTCATTGGTTAGTAGCTGTGTGCTACTAGGTGTGATTATGTACCACTAGATAGTAGTTGTGTACTACTATGGATAGACACAATTGTGTTCTATTGGATGGCATTGTTCTGATTGCCATGGAGACTATCACTAGTGTTGGAGATGATTGCCAGCTAGATGGATAGTCAGTATGTTGATGGACAGACATTCTCCAGGCGAAGAATAGTCCAGGCATGATTGATTACTGGTGGATAGACATTCTCCCTGTGGAGAATGGTCCAACTTGACAGATTGATGATGTACCATGGACATCTAGTCTTCTAGGACATATGTCCGGATTAGAAGAATGGTTCGTCTCTCCGAGTTCACAGTAGTGACCAGAGTGGAGAGATTGATACAGGACAAACATTTTCCTTGAGTTCACAGTAGTGGCCGGAGGGAAAATGGTCCAAGACAATCATTCTTCTAGGACGTATGTCCGGATTATAAGAATAGTCCTTGTAGCCCATGGTGTGGCTTTCAACATTTGTTGGAACAATTATTCTTCTAGGACATATGTCTGGATTAGAAGAATGGTTCTTGTATCACTTTGTGGACTGAGTGACTTATTCAACATCATGCTCGATTACTCAGATGGAGTATAGCTTCGAGAGATGATGCAGTTGATGCTATCAGATGATACTGATAGTGATGATGTTGTATGTGAGTTGATCTACGTGATCATGAAATAGCCTATGTGGCTATGATGATGGTATTGGTTGAATGGTCTGTTTCTGCTCAAGACCATTACCTTCAATACCTCCCTAGCGAGGAGGGAGTGTTGATATTATGGTAGTTGCAAGAGGTATTAACCTCTACGTGTAACCTTTGGCGAGACTAGAATATTCCGGGAAGCAAGAGAAACCCTAAAACGTTGAATAATAACCCTAGAAGACAAGTCGACTCAAGAAAATAATTAATATTGAGTTATTAGTCTCCAAGAAGAGAAGTCGGCCTAGTTAGGTCATTTGGAGGACTATAAATAAGAGGGCGCTAGAGCTCATTTGTCACTCTCACTCATACAACTGCATAGACTAGTGGTGCGCAAGTTTGGAGAGGGAGTGCAGCTGCAGTTGCTGCAACTGGCATCTTGGTTATGGTTTGGAATTTTTGCTTGGTTTCTGGTTATTCTTGCTTGGTGCGCTACCCTTGGAGAAAGGTGCGCTAGCCTTGGTTGGCTATTGGTTTGCTGCCGGAATTATATTGTCTGTCAAGGTTAAGGTGCTCGGGGGTGGCTTTTGTGCCTATGGTTGGGTGACAATATTGCTATATTGTCTACGGAAAAACAAGCACATCCCTTTATTTCTAACACACAGTTGCTGAAAGTAAATCCATACTAGCCAACAATGAAGAAGATCTGCCACCTATCATAGGTGAAAAGACACTCTCATCACAAGAGCAACTGCAGTTTCAAGCCATCACACACTTCACAGGTACAAGTGTTCATTTCAAGCACACTAGACTTTCACCACCCAACAACCATTTCCAGATACGACAATTGAATTATCTGGCCTTTGAATCAGCAAGAAGGCAATATCAGTCCAATCAGCTCTGATACCATGTAGAAATTTTGTGATTTGGGCAATTGATGCAACTTTCGAATTTTTGTCTCAACCTTGAGGTTTCCCAGATCTATGCTTTGTGAACTTTCAGCCGCAAGGCTGATCTGAAATATTAAACTAAAGCAGTAATATTTCACTTCCCTTCAATCCAATTTCTCCTGGCTGCCCTAGAGAATAAATACCATATCAGTGTACTTCAATACTACAATGTTATATCTCTTAGGGCACACTTTTCAATGCATATAACAGATCTGAAATGTTTTTATTATAATAGGTTTTAACATGAACAAATGTGCTCCTTTATCGTCTGGATGTGTTAAATCACTTAACCAATTCAGCTATATGTTATGTCAAATCAGCATGAACAACAAGCATTAAAATCTACTCAATCATGAAGATAACTTAAGTGGAATATCAAATCTGCAAGTAGATAAAATTTGGACAACTGGAAACATCATATGTGTATATATATATATATATATATATATATATATATATAGATAAGATGAAGTGAAGTATATTTACATACTCATAGCTTATCACAAGATTTTTCAATCTCAAGCTCTCCAAACCCTATCTAGGGAAACCATAAGAAAATCCTAGTGACCAACTCCTTACCAAAGATGGTCCCTCCATCAAAGATCCTCGACATGCTAGCATCAACATCGGCATGTTATCTTTGTCGCTTACAACAAGCTTGTATCACAGAAGCTCTCTACACTAGCACGATTGTCTTTCTTAATGTTTGCAAAACCTAGCCATGTTGCATCACACAAGTACATGACAAGACAACTCTAGCACTATCCTCCAAATCTACATGTCCATGCTAGGGTTTGAGTCCTTAAACCCTAGGCCTTCAACTCTTTAATCACACAAACACCAAGACTTCTATGAAACATCAAGGATATAATAACTGAGTCTTCTTCCAAGCAAATCATCTTACCAAGCTCAAGACTCATCAAACTAGTCTCTCCATGATCTTGCCTCAACCTCACATCCCATAAGAACAAGGCTCCAAATCATTCAAGGCTTTAGCTCCACTCTCCATGTGTTTTACTAGAGTAGAAACCCTAGCAATGCAACAAGAGCCATAATGATGATCGTCATCTTCAGCGTCGTGATCTTCTCTAGGGTTTATATGCATAGAACAAATCCTAGCATCACAAGAGCAAACTCTGACATCACATAAGAGGAATCACAACACGAAAATCCAAGACATTTCTCTCTCTCTCTCTCCTTGTCTTCTCCTAGGGTTTCCTCATGAATCTTTTATCTCAACCTCGAGGTTTCACGGATCTATTCTCTGTGAGCTTTCAGCCTCAAGGATGATCTGAAATATTAAATTAAAGTAGTAATATTTCACTTCCCTTCAATCCAATTTCACCTAGCTGCCCAAGAGAATAAATACCATATCAGTGTACTTAAATACTGCAATGTTATAGCTCTTAGGGCACACTTTTCAAGGCATACAAAAGATCTGAAATGTTCTATTATAGTAGATTTTAACATCAACAAATGTGCTCCTTTATCTTCTGGATGTGGTAAATCACTTAACCAATTCAGCTATATGTTATGTCAAATCAACATAAACAACAAGCATTGAAATCTACTCAATCATGAAGATAACTTAAGCGGAAAATCAATTCTGCAAGTAGATAAAATTTGGACAACTGGAAACATCATATATATATATATATATATATATAAGATGAAGTGAAGTGAAGTATATGTACATACTCATAGCTTATCACAAGATGTTACAATCTCAAGCTCTCCAAACCCTATCTAGGGAAACCATAAGAAAATTCGAGTGACCAACTCCTAACCAAAGCTGGTCACTCCATCGAAGATCCTCAACATGCTAGCATCAACATTGGTATGTCATCTTTGTCACATACAACAAGCTTATATCACATAAGCTCTCTACACTAGCACGATTGTCTTCCTTATTGTTTGTAAAACCTAGCCATGTTGCATCACACAAGTAAACAACAAGACAACTCTGGCACTATCCTCCAAATCTACATGTCCATGCTAGGGTTTGAGTCCTTAAACCCTAGGCCTTCAACTCTTTAATCACACAAACACCAAGACCTCTATGAAACATCAAGGATATAATAACTGAGTCTTCTTCCAAGCAAAGCATCTCACCAAGCTCAAGACTCATCAAACTAGTCTCTCCATGATCTTGCTCAACCTTACATTCCATAAGAACAAGGCTCCAAATCATGCAAGGCTTTAGCTCTACTCTCCATGTGTTTTACTAGGGTAGGAACCCTAGCACTGCAACAAGAGCCATAATGATGATTGTCATCATCAACGTCATGATCTTATCTAGGGATTACATGCATAGCACAAATCCGAGCATCACAAGAGAAAACCCTGACATCACATAAGAGGAATCTCTCCACGAAAATCTAAGACATCTCTCTCTCTCTCTCCATGTCTTCTCCTAGGGTTTCCTCATGAATCTTTTATCTAGCTCCTTGGGGTTTTGTTATATATAAAATAATAGGAATAAGAGAAAAATATAAGCTAGGTTAATAAGAAAGAAAAATTATAAAGCAATAAAATAATAAATACTAGTTAAATATTAACTAAGAGACATATTTTTTCGTAAAGGCACTAAGGAACCTCCTTTATGTATATTTTTGAGGGCCTTCATTCTTGTAAAAGACATCTTATATATTATATTTTTACATATATCTAATATTTATTTGTCTCAACTCATTGGATAATCAATTAAATAGCATGTCTTCCACATTTGGTATTAGAGATGAGCCGTACGACCCAACCATATTCTCAACCTTTCAACTTTGTCGCTATCGTACCTTGTCATCACCGTATAGTCGCTCCACCAAACTCTTTCCACGACCGTACAAAACGCTGTACTGTGCCCGCTCCCGTACTCATCCAACATACAATCCTTATAGCTGAATAACAGTGAAAAAATTGAACCGTTCGTATAGTTGAATAACATGAGAAAAAATTTGGACTGTACAATTTGTATAGAGAATTGATAGTCTGTACCTATATGGTCAATTTATAACACAATTTCTAAGATAGTACAGTTGTTAAAAGTCCTGTCAAAATTGATCGAAAAAATACTCTACCAGTGACTAGAGAAATGACTAAGATCAATTCAAAGTTGGAAACGTTAGAATAGAAACAAAAGGAAAAGGCTAGGAAGTATCAAGAAATTAAAGAGAAACATGACAAATTAGAGGAATGGATCACCCATAATCATAGTTCCCTAAAACAAGAACAAGCAAAGTTAAGTGCCCTGGTCAATAAAAATCATGATGAACTGGAAGACCTCATAACAAATCTTGCAATGCAGGTCGGTTCTCTAAGTACTGGCATCCCACAACCAAATTCTTCAAGCACTTCTATCCCATTGCCAAGCCCCTCTAATACATCGACTCCATAATTGAACATACCCCCTCACTGGTTGGTAATCACTAACCAATTTCTATCATATACAAATCAACCAATTTTTGCATACTTGATGAGAGCAACACTTGAATTATCAAAGTTTGACGGAAATGAAAAATAAGGCGTGGCATGGTTTAACAAGTAAAAAGAGTATTTTGGAATCCATGGTAGCAATAACGATGACGGAAAAATCAAGTATGCTTCCATGCAACTAGAAGGAGACGCATATAATTGGTACATGTGGTGGAAGAAAACATCTTTTTCAATTAATTGGAAATTGGAATACATTTAAGGACGATTTCTTTAAAAGATTCCAAGGTATCAAAGAAGAAGATATTTTTATAGAACTCACTAGACTACAACAAAAGGGAAATGTGGGCTAATTTACACGTGACTGGGAAACATTGGCTACAAGAGTACTTAGGCTGTCAGCATATCGTCTAATTCGATCATATATAATTGGACTTAAACCACACATCCAAAACAATTTAAAACTACATGATATTACAACCATGGAAATAGCGATACGTAATGCAAAAGTTGCAGAAAGAAAGTTTGAAACATCATCGTTACAGAAATTCGATAAGACTTATTGACGATGGAAAGAGAGCAATTGTAGGTATTGTGGAGACAAGTGGTCACCTGGACACAAATGCATCACCCAAAAATCATATAGATATGAAGTTGAAAAAGAATTTGACACCTCGAGTAGCACTTCGAGGAGGAAGTAAAAAGGAAAGAAAACAATTGTCGTAGATGCGGTAAAAAGTGGGCTCCAAACCATAGATGTGCACCTAATCACACATATCATTGAAAAATTATAGATGGGAAGGAAGTAAAGGTTGTTGTTGAAGAAAATATGCTGGACACTGACGAGGATGAAAGTTCAACAAAGGTGTCATTAGCCTCAATCACATGCATTAAACAAACTCGCGAGGAAGATGAGTCAGATGTTTTAGTTCAAGAAGAAGAAGTACAACCACCTATAGTACATTATACCCCACTCATCTGAGAAGAAAGGGAACCATCTACAACAGTCTGAGTGGAAAACCCATGATATCTTTTGAGGCAATTACAAGAAAAATGGAGCCAAATACCCTAAATCTCGAAGGAAGCATAAAGGGAAAAATATCACAATATCAATAGATTCTGGAAGTACCCACAATTTCGTAGATATTAATCTTGCAAGACAATTAAATCCTTTTGTATACCCTATGAAGGATCTCATGGTTACAACTGCTGATGGTCAACAATCAAAGGAGTAGGATGATGCCATAAGGTTTCTGTACATATACAAAACCTAGAACTACAAACTGGATATTACGCTCTACCTCTTTGTGGAATGGCCATGGTGTTAGGAGCAGAATGGTTGATGCAATTAGGAACCTATGCCACAAACCTCCAAGAACAATTCATGGAATTCAAATGGCACAAAAAGAATTACAAGTTATATGGTTCTAGAAGCCAAAATCTCCTTCACAAAGGACTCATAAGTCCAACGCTTCTTCCACGAACAAGTCTCCCAAATATTCATAAATAAGTCCAGAATCAAGGTGAAACTCCATAGGGGATGAAGAATTCAGTTGGGATTGGTTTGAGGACAAAGCATTCTTTAAAGGGGAAGGCAATGTTCTATATAAGATAATAGGAATAAGAACAAAATATAAGCTAGGTTAATAATAAAGAAAAATTATAAAGCAATAAAATAATAAATAATAATTAAATATTAATTGAGAGACATATATTTTCATAAATGCACCAAGGCACCTCCTTTACATATATTTATGAGGACCTTCATTCTTGTAAAAGACATCTTATATATTATCTTTTTACATATATCAAATATTTATTCATCTCAACTCATTGGACAAAATCAATTAAATAGTGTGTCTTCCACAATTTCCTCATGAACCCCAGTGTCTTGATCCCTACAAGGCCTCTCTCTCTCTTAGGATTTCATCATGAACCCATACTTCTTGCTCCCTACATGATGTCTCGTTCTCCGAGTATTTCCTCATGAACCCTAATGTATCCAAGACAAATACAAATATAGAGTACGATGTAATAAATGCAACAGCTCTCTCCTCCCCTTATATATAGAGTAGGTGAGGAGGCTAACATAAAACAAGGACATAAGTCATACCAAGTAACCAACAAGCCAACCCCACATGGTGTGCTCTACAATATAAAGAGGTTCAAGTGTCAAACTATGGTTTAAACTTTATCCAACCCTCAAGTAAAATGCCATCCAAGCATGATCCTCCTTCTGCTCCATGGCCCTCCAAGTTGGTGCACTATCCAAGAAGATTTTAGTGCAACGCTCCCTCTTCCATGGTGGTCGACTATCTAAATGTCCTCATGCAAGACGCTCCTCTAATTGTGTGCCACATGTCCTCTCATGTGCCCAATGCTACAGTTATGTGTGCAAGGTGGTGACTAAGGTCCAATGCTCCTCCTCAACATGCGTCTGAGTCCATCACCAACCTCTATGAAGTATTCTCCTCAACACATGTGTCCTCAAGTCAATTGTCCAACCTCCAAGGTATCTATCACATGGTCTTAAGGTCCAAGAGCCATGTGCCCTCCTCCAAGTGCCTAGCGCTCCTCTTAGGTAGGTACCTTCCCTAATTGAGCAACCAACTCCCCCATTTTGTGGACCCAATGGGTTAAGTCATCATGCGGATTAGGGTAACAACTTGCTAGGTAAGGTTGCCATCTTAGCACTTTAACCAATGTCAAGCATCCAACCAAATTGAGCCATCCATATGTCCATGAAGCATTGCCAAGGGGCTAGCATACATAACACTCTCCTAGCAAGGTGAAAACACTTATGGACTAACCCCAAAAGCTACTAATGTTTCGTAGGAAAGAGTTACACTGTGGTTTTCCATCCCGTACCATGGGTTTCTTAGCTTGTACTGTAGGTATTTCTCTCCAAATCAACATTTTTTCTGTGAGTGCGACTTACAGTTGTGATATGGCTCAAAAAAGTCATGGTTCACTTGGCGCCAAGAAACAATGAGGGGTTAAGGAAGGTTTGACTTTGTGGATTCCTAAATGAGGCTATTGAGGACCCAAAATGAGGCACCCTAGCCAATTGCGGGCCAAATAAGGAGCTTGAAGCTACAGATAGAACTCAAGCAATGAGTAAGTGCCCCAAATGAGTACCCTAAAGGGTCTAATATAGCCAAACTGACAACCATTGGCAAAAGAAAAGAGGATAGGAAATGAGTGGGAACCTTACCTAAGTGCTAGACATCCCTATGATGTTGTATATCTAGACTATGGAAGGGTGATTCTGTTAAAATTTCGCTTAAGAAGTTAAGTGTATTCTGTATTCTTTAACTTTTAACTATTAGAACAATAATTGCATGCATAAGGATCATTGAAAGAAAGACATCCACAATATACACAAGATTTATCCTAGGAAACCCTCTTGGGGGAGAAAACCTAGCAAAACTTCTTCAATATAGATTCGTCAACAACTACAATGTCTCTCTCCGAGAGAGATCTCACGAAACAAAAGATAACCAAAAGATAGACCAAAAACCCTGACCACAATAGAGTAGCGCAACACTAGACCAAGAAAGATAGACCAAGAGATAACCAAAACCCTTCATGAAAACACTCCTCCTTTGTAGCTGTGTCTCCTCCTAAGACTTGCACACTTTTCCTTGAGAGAGAACTTGTGTTGTGTGTGTACTTCAAGTGAGGTGCCTAGCCTCATATAAAGAGTAGTTAAGTCACCCTTTAATTAGGTGAGGGCCGACTTATACAATTTATACTTTCTAATTTACATTTAATTTTTACAAAGACACAATAGGGTCGACTTTACAAATACAAAATAATATAATTTTTTAGGGTTTTGAATTTGTCTAATACAATACAAATACAATAAGAATATCTTCCGAAGCTACTCAAACTTCAACACTCCCTCTTAGCAAGGAAGGTATTCTTCTGGAACGATCATCACGACTGCTTCTACACTTCTATACACTTGACCATTGACTTGTTGATTTTCCACGAATATATATTGAAGAAGTTTTGTAACCACATCTTGCATCCAAGGTCTCATCATCCTTCCGAGATTTATGTCATCGCGAGGCTTCAACTAGTTCACATAGAACTAGGAAACTCGCCAGCTCACACAGAATCTGGCATCTAGTTCATACAAAACTAGTAAACTCGCCAGCTCACACACAATATGGCATCTAGTTCATACTGAACTAGTAAACTCGCTAGCTCACACATAATCTGGCATCTAGCCCTAAGGTCAGTCCTTCTGGGCACACCAGGCAACCGGTCCACAATGACCAAGCATCTAATCACAAGGATTATGTGATGTAGTGCGCACACACTACCCATCTAGCCTAAGGCTAGGAAACACCTCCAACCACACAGGTTGGCCCTCCAGCTTGAAAAGCTGGGAAAATCGCCAGCCCCGAAGGCTTGACATCTGCTGACCTTGTGCAAGGTCATGTTGACTGGTGCCACAGTCAGTAATGTACCCGTGAATGACTACCCGCTGCTGTTGCCACACTCTGATGCTACTACCCTGGAATCACATTTGTAACTCATCACTCCCTCTTATTAGGGAAGTCCTTTTGGACCACACCAAGCTTGTCCCTGAAGTACACAAACTTCACTCTTGATAGAGGCTTAGTCAACACATCTGCTATTTTCTCATCTGTAACGACATACTGGAGCTTCATTGCTCCCTTCTGCACCATATCTCTAATATAATAATACCTGATCTCGATAAGCTTGGACTTGTCATGAAACACTAGGTTCTCTGACAACTTCACACAACTCTGGTTGTTGCACTAGATACAAGTCGCCTCTAACTCAAGATCAAACAATCCTGCAAGCAACTTTCAAAGCCACACTGCCTCGTTGCTAGCTGAACACGTTGCTATATACTCTGCCTCTGCTATACTGAGTGCCACACTAGTCTACTTCTTGCTAAACCATGAGATCATAGTTGATCCTAAACTGAAGCAACATCCAAATGTACTCTGTCGGTCTGCGATACTACCGGCCCAATCTGAATTAGTATAGCCTTGTAGGCTTATCTCACGATTCGAAACATATCTGAGTCCATAGTCAATTGTACCTTTCAGGTACCTCAACACATGTTTTACTGCAATCAAGTGAACACCTATAGGTTTGACCATATACTAACTCAATGTGTTCACCGCAAAACATATATCTGGCCATATGTTCGTTAAGTACATCAACGAACCAATCATTTGTCTATACATGGTGGAATCCATTGTCTCTGAAGATGTATCACTCAATAACTTCAGATTCATTACCATCGGTGTAGGCATGGCTTTACAATCCATCATTCTGAATCTCTTTAGAATCTCTACTGTATATTTTCCTTGGTTAAGGAAAATCTCACTCAGTCTCTGCCATACCTCTAGACCTAGGAAAAAATGCATCATATCCAGGTCTTTCATCTCGAATTCTGTAGCAAGCTTCCTCTTACTTTTACCGATGAGCTTCTCGTCCCCTATTAGAAACAAGTCATCCACATATAATAGTAATATCACAGGTCCACCATCTACAACCTTGTAGTAAAGGTTGGAATCTACTTTACTCTTGGTAAAGCCCTAGCTCATTAGGAAACTGTCAATTCTACCGTACTATGCCCTGGGTGCTTGCTTTAATCCATACAAGGATTTATTCATTCTGCACACGTGT